>QLOY01006084.1:0-141178 GCA_003313965.1 Megacollybia marginata
GTCCCTGCTGAAGCTCCAGGTGGGAAAAAGAGGTATCTTTAAATATCACATTTTCCAATATGCTAACAATCCATCAAGAAAAAAGTCAAAGTCACTGATTACAGGGTACTGCAAAATAGTCAGAGGAAAGGAGAGTATTAGCTATCCATTTTTATTTAAGATACTCAGGCCAGATGCACCTGGCCAAGCACCAGCATAGTGCTTGAGCAGACAAGCTGAACTGCCATCTCAACAGTCTTGGGACCTTTTCCACTAGTGTTCTTAATGGATTCAAGCAAGACTGCAAGGAGCCATAGCTGAGTTTTGCTCCTTCATCTATAAAGTGCAAGCTGTGTCTGATAATAACTGTGAAGAGATTATGATCAGGTGATAGAGTAGGAAACACTTGCATTTGGAGACCTGTTTGTCCAGCATCATCATTTGTCTGAGGTACATAGGTGGCATCACATCATCTATTATTATTGTCACAAGTATCCAGGACAATGAGCAAGATAAGGGTTGTAGGAGAGTCCTAGCAACAACATATTTTTTGGAGCCATCTTGTTGGACTGTCAATTGACATACAAGTTTGAAGAAAAGAAAATTGAGGATCAGCTTATTAATTGTTGACTGGGATCCCAGGGAGAAAAATATCTATTGTGATGTAGTTATGCAATCATATTTATGGTGCATCAAAGAAGAGAAATTGTTGTGCAGATTCTGGTTGAGCTCTTTGACCATCCTGTTAAAGTCAATGATCATAGAAGGATTGTCTTTAGCAGCAGCAGCTCATGCTCACATTTTCTTTGCACTATTGGTGTTATTCATATTGGATCATATCAAGCTTGGGAGCAATGTTCTCAAAAAACATCTAAAGGCCGATTTGGTATGAATCGGCACTGCCCGCTACCTTTCATTTCTAAAACTTATCATAAACATTGAAGAAAGCAGTGATGGGACTCATGGATGGGTGTCAGGATGAAAAAGAAAGCAGAAAAAGAGGCTTATAAGCAGTGAGATTGAATTGAGATGAAGCAAGGTGGAGCGCAATTGAATCGGTAAAAGTGGCACATACTATTGAAAAAAGCATGTGGAAAAATATTCATAAGCAATATAATTATCCAAATTTCTATGGTAAGCCAAACCTTAAAAGAATCGACAATATAACCTCTCTACCTAAAGGTAGCGGGAATACATGGTCAGTGTTATGAACAGAATTTACCCCTTAGTTTCTTTTTCATTTCTTTTTCATTTCCTTTTCATTTGTATTCATTTTCCATCTTATTTCCACTATATCTTGGCTTATTCCTATCTTCTATCTTCTATTTCCACATTGTCTCCATTTAGTCAGTCTTTCTCATCATTTCATATCTATATCTCTCTCTATCTCCATTAGTAGTACCTATCCATTGTCTTGGTTCTCTTATCTTTCAGGCTTACCTTTCTAGTCCTGGCTTCTTTTCATATATCATTCATGTTCCAGCCATTTCTATTGTCTTCTCTTATGCTCCATCCTTATCTATTAGTCAGGATGCTTATCAATAGCTGTGTATATAAGTAGGGGTACTATTGATGTATTCCCTTAGTCTTGATATTAGTCTTTTCTCCCACTTCTACCACTCAGAGTGTTCTCTAAGTGCAAGATCTCTTCAGTTATTGTCCTGGAGGCATGCTAGGTTCATGATGGAGTCCCCAAAGGCAGCAGGTTATATTATGTAAGATGTGGTTCTAGTGGATGCCTGACAGTCAGTTATTTCATAGTTTCTAGCAGGTCAAGTCAGTGACTATCAGTGAAGCAATTGAGACTGACCAATGATAAACCATGTTAGAAGAGACAAATTGCCATGTGATAAGCAAAGAATTTTATAGTGCTCATGAATTTCATGTGATAAAGCGTGATAAAGCAAGAAAAGAAAAACACACATTTAAAACAGTTAGAAAAAGGGTGCTGACTTGTGTATGTATATAGCCTGCTAATGTGCAAAAGACTGAATATAGTAGTAAACTACTACTCAACCCCAAAGAGTACTAACCAACCTCAACCCAGCAATCAATAAATACCACTTTGTTGGGTTGAGGTTGGGGTGAGCTATAGGTGCACAAAAGGGCAAGATAAAGGACAGTGCCTGTGACTAGCTACCCAAGTTATGTATAGCTACTAGAACAGAAGCATCAGGTCTATGCTGTTCAATACCCCAGACTTCTGAATTGTATTCCTGCAGGTGCTCAACACCTTTGGGTAGTACAAGACACATACACCATCCCAGACTTGCAAATTGTAATTCCTGTAGATGCTCAACACCTTTGGATAATGCACTACAAGACCAAGAGCTATCCAAGTTACACACATACAAAGAATACAAATCCACCAGTCAAATAACAGCTGCAAATAGCCACTTTGTAAAGGTCATTGCAGGGTCAAATATTGAGCTCAATGATTCAAAACTCTATTTTCAAGCACTTTCACATGATATTAACTATTTGTTTCCAGGATCATTTCCTACTTTTGGTCTAATACAATGATGCTTCTATGTTGGCAATTACTATATATGATAATAGTCAGAGCCCACAGAAACTCACTTGTAGGCCTAATGTCCATGTCCACAACTTGAACTATGTCATTTGATCACTTGAAATACTCAGAATTTAGAAAAACTGTTGTTGCATTATTTTTGGCAGTCACTATGCAACTTGTTAGCAAAGACACATATTCTGTTTTCTTATGTAGCTCCTTAGGTGGGTGAAGGTGGTAGCTGCAGATGTCACCAGATCCTTGTAGCCCTCATGTAGTGTAGTGTAGGAACTAGTGTGATTTCAACACAAGTTCAATGACTTTAACAGCTTCAATAAGGCTGCATATATGCAGCCATTTATTTAGGCCAGATAAGGGTTCTGACCCAAACCCTACTATAGTTCCCAAAACAACTTTTTATCCAGTCTAGTGAGGCTTTAATTTATTGATTTTAAGTGTATTTAGAAAGAAAGTAGCTAAAATACCCATTTTAAATTTTTTGACCTTTGTTTCAATTTGCCAGTGATGAACAGCTTACATAACTACCTAATTTGGCAACACCATCATTGCCACTCAATACCTTCAAAGAAGAAAAGAGCTGTCCTTGTAACTCATCTATGCAGCCAAGGATCTCAATGCTCGCAATTTCTTGTTTTCTAGTTCCAGATTTCTGCTGATGCATCAGCTGAGTTGGTTGCAAATACTGCAAGTTCAATTGATATATGCTGAGATTTCTCAAGATACATCCCTTAAGGATAGGATAGGATAGGCATCTTGTATTGCAAGTGCAATAGGTACAGTAATCAGGGATTGAAATCAGAGAGCCAATCTGGATCAAAACTCAAGTAGGGTGGATGCTCCTTGACAAAATTGGCAACATGTGCAGCAAGTTCACATCCTCCAACTGATTGAATGATTTGGAAAACAGACTCAAAATTATTCTCTTGGAGGTGATCAAGCCAGTTGATGCCACCACTGTCAAGAAGAATAAGCTTGGCATCATGAGCAATATGAGAGTATTGCAAAGCAAAGATGATGGTAGCTGTAAAGTGCTTGGAACAAGCTGGTCTAGAGTTGTGGCAATAGGCAAAGACTGGAAAAATCAAAATGCTAATCCCAAACTAGACAACATTGAGACAATACCTTCAAGTAAAGACTTTTAATTCTGTGCAGATATTGCAGTGCACCATTTCACTGGATTTTCTGGGGTGAGCTGGGCTGAGAGCCACTTGCAAAAAGATGCCTGCTCATCTTGCATGAGATCATTCCATTCAAAAGAGAATTTGCAGATATCAATAATAATGAGAATTGAGCAGAGCCATGCAGTGAGAGTGTCTTGAGAAGAAGATAAGCCTTTCTTCAAGTTCATCCAGGGTATTCATACTAGCAGCATTCTGAACCAAGGTGTCAGAGTCACAGAGGCAGAACCCTGGATAGAAGATTAAATAAGAGACAAGGAGAAAACTAGTTCTTTAAATGCAGGTGGTTCAAAGCTGCAAATGAGCATGAGTAGAGCAGAGTCTTCCCAGGTATCAGAGCACCAGCAACCCTGATAAAGACATTTCTTGAATTCTGACACAGAGACAAGATTGTAAGGATTAGAAAGCAATTTATTTGGGAGCAAACCTGGGTTGTGAGCTCAACCTAGACAATGATTTGTAACCTCAGAATGACACAAGACCTACATGTTCAAGTTGCTCCTGGGTACTTGGCTGTTAAGGGGATGCTGGCTAGAGAGAGGATCAGCATCTTTGAGTAGGATGTTGATGTCCTCCAACAAAAGTGAGATTTCACTGGCTGTGTTTCTGAGGTTGCAGCACCAGTTTTTCAGGGTTGGCTGTGCAACTTTGTTGAGCTTGATGGATTAGACATACAAGTGATTATCTTTGACACACTTCAAGATGGTCTCTGGTCTGTATTTGATCATGGTGCACCAAGGTCATGTGCAAGACAGCAAAGTAATCTATCTGTCAAGACATGTTTGCATCCTTCAGTATGTTCAACTTGGTTTACAAAATAGTTCAGTACAAGCTATCAGGGAGCATTACAGCAGTCCAAGAAAATTACAATTCAGCATACAGCAGGTTAGGCTGCTTTGGTAGCCAAGAGCATCTGGTAATCAATTTTCTTGAGCTTGAGCTATGTATTCAAAAAGTCTTTCTTAGCAATCTCCTGCTTTGCATTGAGTTTAGATGGCCTGCAGTTTAAACCTTTGAAGTTCAATGCATCTTTGCCTCCATCTCTGCTTCCAAGCACTTCAATTCTAGTGCAGCTTCCAGCTGTTTTAATTCGAGTTGAGCAGAATCTGTGTTGCTTGAGCAAGTTGCTTGCTCACTTCAAATTGCTCAGCTTCAATTCTTTGGCACTCTAGTGCAGCCAGCAGCTTTGGCCTTGAGCTTCTTTTGGGCCATTCTCTCAAGTGCTTCAGTGATGCAAAGAAAGAGGTTTTTCATCTTGAGACATTCCTCCTCATCAATTTCCCCCCTCTAGAAGAATATAGTGATAAACCACATCTTACAGTTCTTTCTCTGAGGTAGATTCTTCTGCCACATTAACATCATCTACAGCCTTGCTTTTGCCTTTGCTATGCAGAGTCAGTAACAGGTAGCAAGGAAAAAAACAAACTTGCAATTTTTTATTTGCATGGTCTTTTGGTTTTGTGTCTTTCAACAGAATGATAAATTGAATCAGGATCAAGCTAATATTTCCTTTATCTTCTCAGATGCTGTCTCAGCCCTAAAGCAGGCTTAGAGATAAAATAAAGAACAGAATGCTCAGTGCTTATCTTTGATTTGTCTTAGATACAATATGAAAAGTTTTATCACAGGTGTCATCGTCCTCTGACAACTCTGGCACAATATATTGTGCTCAGACAGTTCTTCAGACAGGACAAGCAGTAGGGCTAGAACAGGATCAAGTTGAGCAGCAAAACATACAAGACTTGCTTGCCCACTGGTCGTACAATTTTTTTTCTAGAAGCAGGGTTTGGAGACAATAGACTATAAAGTGTTACTATGGATGATATTCAAGTATTAGTAGTTATCCAGTTTGTGCAGGCCTCTTTTTTGCAGGGGGCATAATGAAAGGACACAAGTAGCAAAACAGACTTCGGCTTCTACAAATTAATTGTATGCTTGTCTACTATGACATCTGAGAATGTATTAAGACTTGGTCCACATTCGCTTTTCTGCCTAAAAATGTTAGCAGGGAGGGAGAAGAGTCACATAATTAGCCCACTTTGGTAGAGCAAAGTCTCAAGATCCCAGGGCCAGCTCTAATAACTCTGCTCGCACTCAGCATTGTGACTATGTTATCATCAGCACACTCACCTGCAAGCCAGCTCATTTTGCCAGAAGGAGTCATTGCCAGTCTTCATCATGATATATGTGTCCTTTTCAGTGCAATCTTCTATGCAGTGTTTGTGAACATCTATTTCTTCCATTGCACTGTTCAAGAGGTGAGGGCATGCACAGAAGATGGAACAAAAATACCAAAAGTCACAAGAAGGGCATTTTAACAAGTGTTTTCAAACACAAGTTCTTTCTAAGGGCTGTAGACATTTTGCCTGAGGACAGTTGATTGGATGGCAAGTGACAAAGAGGCAGACTTAAACATGGTGATTTACTTTACTAATGTTAATGAAAGTCTTGCTACATTTTATGCATTTGAATTGGCCGTTCTCTTTAACATATTGCTTAGAGACACAGGTAGGAGCCATGATTCAGCATATGAGATGCCATTTGACTACTGCAATAGAAGGACCAGAGTTGTCTTTGGATCATCATCAACATTGAGGCCCTGCAAAGTGAGCTTTTCTGAATTTTCATTATCCTTGCCTTTGCCCTTCTTCTTGTCTTTCTTGTCCTTTTTCTTGACAGGCTGATCATTGTCGTCATCTGGACAGTGCTGCTTGCTGCCAAACAGGTTTAGCAATTGGTGAGTATCTTTTTAGATGGGATCAGGCTCGTCATTATTCTCGCCATTCCTGTCAAAAGGAAGTGCAGTGGCAGATGCTGAGGTGGATGCAGATGCAGAGGAGACTAATACTGAGGTGCGTGCAGACATAGAAGAGATCAATGCTAAGGTGGGTGCATATACAGAGGAGACCAATGCTGAGGTCAACACAGAAGAGGTGGAGGTGGTGTAAGAAAGACAGCAGAGGTGGAGGCCAATGAAAATGCTTCCTGTATGAGGCTCAGGACTTCTTCAAGCTTTTCCCTGCTCCTCCAGAGTACCAGGAAGATTATTTCTGACAGCCTTTTGTGCCTCTTTCTGCTTCCTTTTTTTAGGATATGCTTCTTCTCCTTTCTGACTTTTGCTTAGCAAATATCTCTATAGGCCTGTTACAACTGACTGGCAATCTAAAAACAGTGAGAAATGGTCGAGAAGGGAGAGCAATAGACCTGAATTCCACATTACCTTCAGCAGGCTGGGTCAGCTGTAGAAATGTATTTATAACATTGGGCTGGTTCCATTTCTTGCAATCACTCTTTGGTACTGTATGTGCCTCTCTGAGCAACTCCCAGAGGGCAAGAATCTTTGCATTGAGATCTTTGACTTGAGGATCTTGTTCTACTGCTGTGAGATCCTGTTTACTGAGCTCTTGCTGCACCATTCCTGTAACAGGGAGCTCGTGTTAGTGGTTGCCTGGAATGCAAGCCTTGCATTAGAACTGTAACAGCCAAGACTGCTGGAGAGTGGGCCAAATGTAATTTGAGCAAGTTCTATGAAAGTGAGAAGATGGATTAACAACAAAGCGATACTACCTTGACTGTTTTGGAAAAGGGTTCAATTTCTTCATTTCGCATCCCTACCAAGTTGAGGTAGCCAGTACCACCACCAGGCAAGTAGTGGCCTAAACTCCCACACTGCTAGTGAACAAAGAGAAGCTCTGTAAGCTTATCACTGGTAGTTATAAAGGGTTAAATAGGCCACACCAGTTTGCAAAGGCTTATAAATATTGCAGTAGCACATCTATAGGAATAGGCTAATCCCACAGGGATACTAGCATTTTTAGTGACAGTCTGGATGGCTGTAGTTATCACTCATTCCATAATTAAGACACCAGGCTAGAGTGATCTACCACCAGGATTGCCCTTTAAGAACCTGAAAGTGTTGTCAGATGCCTAGTTGCAAATAGCAGCTTATATGGGTTTGTTCTTCATATCCTCTCAGATTGTCAGCTGAGTGTTCTTATGCGTAAAAAGGTCATCAAAAGACTTGACATAGACAAACACTTCTCATGAAACTAGCATCATGACACCCCACAAACCTACATCCTGTAGAGCATGTGTCTAGTCAGTTACTGGCTTGAACACCAAAAGCCGCTGCAGTCCTATGTCACCATTGTGTCCCTGCTGAAGCTTCAGATGAGAAAACAGAGGTAGTGAAACTGACCTTTAAATATCACATTCTCCAATGTGCTCTGATTTGATCAAGAATAAAGTCAAAGTCTCATGGTCAGAGGAGAAGGAAGAGAAGCAGAGTATTAGCTACCCATTTTCACTTAAGATACACCTTATCTGAAGGGCCAGGCCCATACCACTGCAACATTTGTAAGCCTTTGCAACCTGGTGGCCTATTTAACCCTTTGTAGTGGACTATAACTGCTAGTAATAGCTCTTCCTTGTTCACCAGCAGTGTGGGAGTTTAGGCCACTACTTGCCTAATGGTGATACTGGCTGCCTCAACTGATAGGGATGCAAAATGAAGATTGTGGCCAATTTCCTCGCACCAAAGAAAGTTCACATTCAGGTTTGTCTGGTTCACTTCTGAAAACAGAATGCTTATGAAAACACCAATGACAGTCTGGTGAATGGTTCTCTTGAATGAAATTTGACAATCCCAGTCAGAAACTGATTCATGACTCTTTGGACAGATTGGATAGAAAGTGATGCATACTTTCCTGTGATGGAGCTCATTCTAATGAAGTATTCCAGGTGGAGTCACTGGACAAGTTCAGGCCAGTTGGAAACAGGTAAGTACTACTTGCTAGTCTGTGGGCTAATTGAAGTAGTGCTCTCCCAGGCCATGTCTATCCACAATGCACTCTTGAATGAGTCAAAGTTGACTTGGCTAAAGTATTCAAAAAAGGTTAGTCTTGGGCAACTCTCTGGTGTCTCTAGGATGTCTTAAGCCAGAAAGCTCTCTTCCTATGATAACTTTATCTCCCAAGTCATTCATATCACAGTCCCTCTGCCAAAAATACTTTATCAGTGTGTTTTTCTTCCCACAAGAGAACCTCAACTTGTCTGTTGTGATAGTGCAGGTATTTAATCTGACTGCTGTAGCATCATCCTAGATAATGCAGCAAGTGGACACTTATCAAACTCTAGAGATAATCTGTACCAAGCTTGACTGTAGATCAATACCCTATTTTGTGTTCTTAACTGGGCTAATGCAAGCATCAAATGCAAAACAGTTGTATAAACCTGGTGATATCCTAGTCTATAGGGTGACATCAGCACTGGGGACTTATTACTAATACTTTGAGGCACATGCTCACCTCCCAAACCAACTAGAACCAACTACCCTCACTGAATTGCTATGTTCAGGCTACAATAGTGAGTGAAAACCATTTATTTTAGCACCTGGTACATTCTCAGGCCCTCTAAAACTATTTTTGCCCATAAACACCACAGACAAAGCCCAACTGTTGATTGCTTGGTCTCGATATCAATTCTGTTTTTCTTGCATTCCTGTAGTCGTTTACTTGGAGAAAATGGTAGCCTTGCATAATTAAACACTATATAGTTCCAATTTTATATACTATTGTGTTGTAGTCGTGTCGAATAACCATGATTTTGAACAAAGTAGTCACCCGCAAACAGACTATAAGAGAGTCACAGACTATATCCACATCACCCATCCCAATGTCACAAGTGATTGTGGATACATCTGGCTAGGAGAGACTAGTGATATCCTTGATTTGCTACAACTTGGCCATGTGCATTGTGCCAGTTGTAAAGTATTATAAATGAAAAAATGACATCCTCAGACAATTGATAGTGCCAGTATAAAAACCATATGGAAAGTGCCTGACAGCATCAGCCTAAGGTACATGTATTAGTTTCTAAAGAGTGGAGCACTGCAACTTACATCCAGTCTCTTCTGGATGCAGGTAAACCACTTGGATTCCATTTAGTAAGGTTTTCTGCTGCAAAAAAAAAAGAGACTACACTTTGTGCAATTTTCTTAAACTCTGCTGCTATCCTCTGGTGATCTTTGAGATCAAAATAACATTTGGGCTCCAAAATTTGAGACCAGTACCTGCAAATTTGAATCTGTCACCATTAAAACAAATTGGGTAACCACAGTGCTGTGATGAAGCAGAGCCTATGAGCAGGTTGCCCAGTCATCAAGACAGACCAAGTCAGTGAGAGAATGGGTATGGCTGGTCACATACTAGGCTGTCATCAAGACATCTAAAGACACAGTACTACCACAAGCGTATAAAGTAGTGTCACTTCAGTTGTTTGGGAAGACCCTCATGGGCTAGAGGCAAATCACGAGCTTGGTTAGAACCCTCAGCAGAATCTAAGAATCTATCAGTATTTTCCTGCACTCTGTCCTGGTATTTTACCTGTTGAAAGTGATGAATGCTAAGTCCTTCACCTGTAATCAAGCCAGTGGGCAAGCTATAAACATCTACAACTTCTACCATTCCATGATCTGCATATGAGCTGCCATCCATGTAGCAGAATTAAAATCCTGAAACACAGTTTATGTAGAAATAGTCCAGTTGTCTAAACTTACACTGGTGGCAACTTCCTCTGTCTTGGTCTGGAATGAAGGGCATAGTGGTGACCAGGTTGCCCCATGGCCATAACTGGGAGGTAGGAGCATGTTCTGCAGACTGTTTCTTAGGTCTAAAAGGTTGCTAGGAGGTAAGGACACTGGTAAACCTGGTGCTAAATTGTCATTCAGATGATCATATGATGCTTAACACCCTATGGCATGGTATGTTGGCTTCTATTCAATACAAATGGTTCACTGTAACTCACTGTTGTTTCTACAGACACACATGTTTGCAGTGGAGAGCCCATTGTGTTAAACAGTTAATAAGTCTCTTAGTCAACCAACAATCACTTTAGATAATGTTCTCTGTCTTTTGCAGCACATTTGGCCTTTTGTTTTTGGGTTTCAGTTATCCAGACTTTACAAGAAGTGTCTTTTAGAGGCTTGTCTGCCATTAAAAGAGGATCAGGAATGCTTGTATTACATAACACTCACCCATAACTTGAAGTAGAAAGTTGTAGTAGGAGTAGTTCCAGTTGTTGAAATGGCCAACCTTTGATGGCAACCCAAGTCCCTCAGGACCCAGGCTGTATCAAGCTGGCTCAGATTGATACCATCATTTTCATGGCCTTCCTTGCCTAAAAATCCTAGAGCAGCTCCTTGAGAATAAGCTGGCTCAGTTTAATTCATGGGGAAGGCTTAACTGCCTAAAAACCCTGAAGCAGGCATATATTAGCTCATTATGTGTACAGCCATTGATTACCTTTGGAAGTTCTTTCTCTTTGTAATATAGACAGACAACTCCAGTTCATGTAGTTCTTGTCTCAAGTCACCATTGATATCCTTAGTTATTTTGTCTATTATGACCAGAGCCTGACAGTCCGACTTATTTCTATTCAATTCTGCTTTGAATAGACTACTGTACAGAAAATAATCTACTCCAAAGTATTGAAAATATAGAATATAATAAGGGAGGATAGTGGCACTGACTGACACAGTCAGTGGACATGGCAGTGACAGTGTTGACATGTGCTCAGCTGAAGAATAAGCCAGGTGAAAAGGAAATTTCCAAAAGTAGATACATTTACAAAAAGCAAGTCCTGACTTCCTACATGTTCATGTGCAAAAAAGTCAACCCCTGGGCCTTGTGTGATGCAGGCCATGGCAAGTAGTTGTTACAACCAGAAATCTACCTGAAAATCCTGCAAAATGTTGCAGATTTATATTGCTAATCAACATCTGTCTCTGTTATATTCACATAGCTAATATAACTATCCAAATCATAGCTTTTGTGTGGCTCATTGAGCAGTGTGCCTCACTGAGGGTATCTTATGGTAATCCCTTATGAGGTAAAAACCAATAATCCCTGATCAGCAACAGCCTTACCTGGCTTAGGGATTATGTTCTCTTAAGTCAGAGATACAGAAAATCAAATGATACAGTCATTACATGGCCATCAATTTACAGGAGGCTGTATAGTGTAGCTGGTAGATTGGCTAATTTAGATTATATCAGCATGGGTTCAATTTTCCTTGCTGCCCTTTTTACATTTGTGAAAAAGAAGACATTGTGCTCACTGTTTGTTTCTTAAGAAAACAAATAGTGACAAGACCATTTACTAGTATTTACCTTGCAGAAATGGGCAACATGCTGGCAACTCTTGGTAGTTCAGTCAGTCTTTTCATGATAGTCTTTGCTGGTTTAATTAGCATTTCAAGTATCTATACAACTGTACTACTGTATAAGGAAAACACAACATATGGGTATTTGTTAGTGTTTCAGTACACTACAAAAGCTTAGCCTTGTTCCTGGGCCCTCAGAGGTAATGTAAGGAAACCTGGTCTGAGGACCTGGTAAAATTCTAAAAATAGCTGGCACTAATCAGTTTCATGTACCACTATCTCACACTTCATAGGCTTTTATAGGCTTCATGTTGTTCAAAAGAAAATTAGGTGGTTGTTTTTATACTGTTTGGCTCAAAAGTTGGTCATTATATTCCTTTTAAGTGGGCATGTGCTTGTCATGCATGCTACTTTTCAGGTTCAAATCAGGCATCTGCAGGAGCATTATGAATTTGAGAAGGAGCTTTAGTGTTGTCAATGCTAAGCCACTGTATCACACCTTATAATGGATGAAATTCAAATTTGAAATTTGTTAGCACCATCTATCTTTGGAATTTGACAGGTCCCTCACAGTGCTGAGTGGTGGGGGACCTGCATCAGGTCTTAAGGTTAATTGGAACTCTTTGAGATGGAAAAGGATAGAACAGGCTGACAAGGAAGGGTAGAGTGAAAAGCTAAACAAGATTGTGGTAAGAGCAGGCCAAGAGAGCAAATCATGCAGGCATACCTTGTTATGAACAGAATTTACCCCTTAGTTTCTTTTTCTTATCTTTTTCATTTCATCTCGTATTCATATTCATTTTCCATCTTATTTCCACTATATCTCGGCTTATTCCTATTTCCTATCTTCTATTTCCACATTGTCTCCATTTAGTTAGTCTTTCTCATAGTTTCATATCTATATCTCTCTCTATCTCCATTAGTGGTAGTTCCAGGGTCATATCCATTGTCCTGGTTCTCTTATCTTTCAAGCTTATCTTTCTAGTTCCAGGTTCTATCTGTTGTTCTGGTTCTCTTATCTTTCAAAAGGCTTATCTTTCAAGTCAGGAAGTGTAACTATAGCTGTATATAAGTAGGGGTACTATTGATGTATTCCCTTAGTCTTAATATTAGTCTTTTCTCCCACTTCTACCACTCAGAGTGTCCTCTAAGTGCAAGATCTGTCCTGGAGGCATGCTAGGTTCATGATGGAGTCCCCAAAGGCAGCAGGTTATATTATGTAAGATGTGGTTCTAGTGGATGCCTGACATACCTAAGTATTTACCCAATCCATTTTGCTTTCTAGCTTAAAAGTCCTTTCTAGCCTCATTATACTGGTGCCCAAGTCAGTCAAGAATTTAGCAGTACCATTGGCAAGGGGAAAAGTTAAATGAGCAACAGTTGTAGCCAGCCTGGTATGATTATATAAGTGGGGGTCACACTGCTACATCCCTGTGACAAAAGTCACCCCTAAGGAGTCTAAGGTTAATTGTGTGGTATTGTGGGATTATATAATCTCACAAGAAAGCGATCACTCCTATTTGCTATGGTATTCCATTCATGTAGTGTGACAGTATAAAATTTATTAATTTGCTCACAAAACATGATTGTACTACAGTCTATGTTGCTTACATTCACTCTGAGCAGCCACCTGCTCTGACTGCTTTTTTGCTCCCACATTCAGGATAAGTGCAGGATCTAAGCCATCTATCTTATGACAGCTAATCTTCACCATTTCTCCCTCTGACTCCTTCACAGGGGCTTCTAAAGAGCCAATGGTGTCAATATCATCTATAGTCGTCTCTAAAAGACTGATATTTTGGCCTTGAGCTGTCTCCATGACTGAAGATTCAGAGGATGACTGAAGACTCAGAGGATGACTGAAGACTCAGAGGATGACTGAAGACTCAGAGGATGACTGAAGACTCAGAGGATGACTGAAGACTCAGAGGATGACTGAAGACTCAGAGGATGACTGAAGACTCAGAGGTTGCAATTGTCGTTTCTTTGCTGTTGGTAATACTGAATCAGGGTTGATATCGTGGCTGGTTGATGTGGGATAAAGTTGAAGTGAAGTGATGCCAGGGCTAGGACTAGCTGGTGGGAGTGAAGCCAGATCAATGTCAGGGCCTGGACTGGTTGATGTGAGATACAAGTTGAGTAGACTTTCAATGCTATCATCTTCCATCAGTTTGCTGAATGACGTGTATGGTGCAACCAAATTTGCTGGATCAGAACCTTTAGTATTGATACTTTGCTGAGTCTGGGTTGGTGCAACCATTGGAGACGATAGAGTGTGAAAGAAGACATTAGATGTCTTATTATATTCCACTTCTGTTGGAGCGATATCACTGTTAACATTTTATTGTGACAACTGAGAGGGTAGCTGCTATGATGGTATGGGTATAGTAGGACTTTGCTTGCAAGGACTCATCTGACGCCCATGGCAAGATACCTTCAGCTACATAAACTGCCCTGATTCCTGAATCAACTTTATCTGAGACTTCAGGCATTTTCTCTCCTCAGTTCCATCTTTCAGCTTTGTGTTCAGCTGGCTCTGTTCATCTAAAAGACTACAGTCACCTTTGATCTGGTGCAGCTGTTCACAGAGGGGCTTGGATTGGTTGAGAGAGGCTTTGACCTGGTTTTGTAACTCCTGGATATGTGCCTGCAACTCTCTGAGCTTAAGTTTGTTGTCCTTGAGGGCTGCAGCATGCTGAAGACAATGGTCTCAGTGACAGTCATTCTGTGCCTCTCAAGTCTTGGGTCCATTCCACTGACTAGGATTTATGCCTTCAGACAAAAAGACATAAAAGTTAGTAATAACTTCTTGGTCTTGTTGCCTTGCACTATATACAATTCAGGCTCAAAGACATAAATAGTTATTAAGAAACACTTACATTTGGATGGCCCTAAGAAGAGGAAGAGAATGACCATTCTTATTTTGTGCAACATGACCGGTTTCACAAAGGTTGCTAGTAGACGGTGTCATATCCCAGCATTCCTTATTCATAGGGGAGAGGAATCGGCTAACACTGGGCAGCAGCCAGGGGTTTGCTTTCTTGTGCGCATACCAATCTATATAGTGATTAAGTGAGCAGTCCTTTACTACCAAAGATACTTACTCAATACACTTGCAGGCTATTGCTTACTACAGCACCACCAGTCATAAGCTTGATACTGTCAATGTGGAGGATACTCTTCAAATAACTTCTAGTCTTAAGTGCAGCATTGATACTGTCAATGTTTCTACCAAATCACCATTAGTATGTTTCAATAAATGGTATCCTGTGTGACTTACCAGATGAAATGATTCTTGCATATCTTAATTACCAATCCTACCACCTTTAAAGGATCATTGTTTGGAATCCCAGTAACAGCAGGATTATTTGCCCTGCTAATTATCAAATAATCCCCAAGGCCTAATACTTGCGCACTTTCAGCATCTAAAACTATGCATCACAACTGCCCTTGACCCAGAGCAAAGCAGAAGAACTGCAATTATTGTCCAGTAATGATCTGAATACATTCAAAAAGGGTGTGGAACAATAGGAAGAAGGTGCAGCATGTCTGCTTGTTGCAGTATAGCAAGCAAAGAGTAACCCCTACCACCATGTCAGCTATGCTTAATAGAGATAACAATACATATGCCAACTGTGCAAAGAACTAAACCCTACAACCTCCTACTCATTCATATCATCAGCAATACACTTGAATGTGTAGTCAACCGAGATAGTATGTATCTCATAAATGTGTGAGACTATGTCTTGAAACATTGTAACAATCAGTTTCACTTCACCCTCTTGCACATATAACGTTGCTCAGGAGGAAAAGACTGTTCTCACTCAAATTCAGCTTGAGCACCTCTCCAACCCATGCCATCTGGATTCTTCTGCACCTTGATCTTCCTGACCGCCCTTCTTAGCCTGGCCGCTTCAGCATAGACAGGAGCTCTGAATTCTAATGTCTCTGCTTCGTTTAACATGGCCCGAGTAGTAGATGCTTCACCTGGGTTAGAAATGTAGATGACAGCTTCAATAACTTACCTGTTTTCAATGCCTTTGGTTTGATCAGATTGGATTTGGTTGCTTCAAATGCACTTTATAGCAACTGAGGGTCATCAAATGTTTCCGAAGGACAAATCCATGAGGGATGTTTATGTTCTCCAGTTGGAATAACCAACACTACCTGCCTACTCTCATGGTGAACAGGAACATATACATGTAGTTGAGAACCATATTCCTGTCGTTGGAACATGGCCAGTGGGAGGATCTTGAAGTTTGACACATAAAGGTGTGCTGTAAAACACTGTGCTAATGCTATACTAAAGCTAAAGAGTCTCAGCTACAGGTTCGTCAATAGGATTTCTTTCGACCACAGGCTCCAAAAGATCAGGAGGGGGCTGGCGAGTCAATTGTAGAAACAATTGTAAGGCTGGCTCACATACCCATGTTTCGACTTCATCAATAGAGAAAAAGGGATGTGAAGCCAAAGGTTCAGGCAAGAGCTGCAGACAACATCAGTTGTTTGTATCACAAGTTTAAAGATAGCATACTCATTGCTGAAAGGCTTCCAAGTCAGGAACCATAGCATTGCCTACAAATGGCAAGAAGACGAAGGTCTCGTCTTTCAGAATGGTGAAAGCTCCACCTGCAAGCCACACCAGTGGCTTGCTTAAGGCAAAGTATGGATCATGCTTGCTGTCAACCAGTTGGGGAGGAAACACCTTAGCTCGATAATCTCAAAGTTGCTGAAATGATATCTGTGTGATATCAATGTCCATGAACTAAGAACACTGTGATGGTAATTGGCAAAGTCAATGACAGATCAAAGTGAGCAATAGTGATCTTCTGTTATGCACCGCACAAGTCCGGCACCGACACCTGACACCTCCGTTGGTATTTCCGTTACGATCCCGACGGCCCGACTTTGGAACCCGTCAGATACCTTCAGAGTCACTCAGAACAGTGCTCCACAATTGGAGCTGGGATCCTGGTGACCTTTTAACTTCTTTATTCATTCTTTTGTTCTTAGTTATTTACCCAATACCTCGTTCTGATTATCTACCGCCTCATGTACTCTTCATGACCTCACTTAACCTCTGGAGTTCTCTTGGTAGTAGTATAAATAGGCCGTTCATAGTCGGTAGTACTCAGACGAAAAATCTAGTTGTCTTCCAGTCTAGTCTTCGTGCAAACCTTCTCCTATTCACTCTCTGACTCTCCCGTTCGACTTCCCAACCTCCTGACTCCATAATGTCGGTCCCTATCAGATATGTTTGGAGCGCCCTCGGAAATTGCGGCACAAGGGCTATGAAAGCACATCACCTAATAGTGTTCGCGACAGTGTCATTCTGCACGGGACATAACATATTCAAAGTAAGACTTTTCACTTACTTTTCATTTACTTTTTACTTTAATTTTTGTCTACTTTTCATCCAAGAGCAAACAAAAAGTAAAAGTAAAAGGAGCTTGAAAAGGAAGTCTAGACATCCTTTTACTTTTTCACATCACTTTTGGCATTCTTTTTCATTAAGAGTCATGGGAAAAGTACTTTTTCTCTCCTTTTACTAAAACCTTGAAGAGGGGGGGTTCAAGGTAGCTATTTTTAGCTACTTTTAGATCACTTTTCATCTCACTTTTGAGTCATTTTACTGCCAAATTGACAAAAAGTGGTGTTGAAAAGTGGCCAAAAAGGCTTACTTTGAACACCACTAATAAGGGTTGTAGTCACAACACTTTAGTGAACAATGTAGATACATTGCCAATATGTAGCCTCATAACCAGGCACTCACTGAGGAATTGACATCAGACGAAAACCTCATGTGAGCGCCTGGTACACTTCTGAAAATAGAACACGTACACAAAATTCATCACTGCACATGCCTGGCACAGACTTCTCTGTCTCTCAATCTTTTGTATTAGAGACAAGAATTGTCTAAGAAAGCTTAAGATTAGACCTACAAAATACTTTAACTCACTAGAAAGCCTAATATACATGTGTAGCATAAGAAAATTACTAGATGAACATTTTGGCCACCCACGTGAAGTTCACGTGTAGGTTGCATGTAGGCCACTCAACAGCTTTATTTCAACCCAACAAGCAACTGACTGCTGCATAAAAATATCATAATGGCTGTTCTGCTTGATTTTGATATTGGGTAAGTGCCCCAGTGCATTGGAACTTTCTGAAATTTGTGTGTGCCAGTTATTTTTGAAATTGTACAGGTCCCTCAATGTGTGATGTTGAGGGACCTGCATCAGGTCTAGCCAATATATATCTAACAAGAGGTCTTGTGTAGCATCTAACAAAGGTTTAAGTGCTGAAGGAGTGCAGAAGGAGTCTCTTTCAATCCCATGGATAGTGTTTCAAGACTATAAAACCATCAATGTGAACGTAAGGATGTCCAAGTCCCCACATGTACGATTATTGTCTTCTCACAACCAAGGATGCAGTCTGCAATGAACTACGCAAGCTGATTCATGAATGGGCAGGGTATCCACCTCATCCAACACAGCTCAACACAGAGAGGCATAGGTTTGTGATCAGGCTCTGCATTGGTAGTGAGTAGGCAATGGTTCAGCAATGCTAGTGAATTCTATCAGATGGTATGTTTTTACTAGCCAAGAAATCAGACTTACAGTTAGCAGTGCATCACGTCAGATCATCAAGGTTCTCCATGCACCATCCCTGACTTTGCGTTCAGGGACAAAATAAAGCTGAAGTTTGACCACCAGGCATACTTGATGATCCTCTGTGCACGATTCAACTCTAAAGGACCAAAGCCATGGAATGAGGAAGGTCCTACACCCCAATGATTGCAAGACCTGTATGGCTTTAGAGCAAAGGACACTCCTGAAAAGCCTGTCTTACCTTCACCCACCCAAATCATCCTGGATCAAACAACAGCAGCTATTTGTAATGCTGGGTCAACTAGTACCCATCAAAACCAAAAACACCAGCAGCAGAGCCTTGCAACCAGCACTCCAGCAACCACAAATGTTTGGGAAGTGTCTGACAATGAGATTCACACCTGGAGGAAGTGCACCTGTGTCTCTGCAACTAAAATCCCTGATAGAGCTGCAGCAGAGGTCATCATTGACGACAAAATAAGTGTTGCAGACTGGGCTCAAGAGCTCTAGAAGACCAAAGAAAAGCTGCAGATGGCAAAGGATGAGCTGATGGCATAGAAACTGCAGCGCAGCAAGGCTTAAAGAGTGGAATGAGCAAGTAAACCTTTGGTGTATGATTATAAATGTAGATTGGAAATATGGAAACCTTACAGATAAATGACAGCAGCAATACTGAAGGAAAGACTTATACCCACAGAGTTGACAGCAACAATACTGATGAACTCTCAGACTGACTAAACCAGGGTTCACAACAGGTTCTGCCCATTGCACCAAAGTCTACAGGCTAGACCCTTAGTCCAATCAGTGTGTGCTCGGTAGGTGGGGTTTGCCAGGTGCAAGTCAGATGTCTCTCAGGCATAAAACTCCTTTGAAGCTAATGGCTATATAAACAAAGGCTCCAGATTGCTCAGGATGAGCTTCTGGCATAGAAGCTTAAATGCAGTATTAAACAAAGTCAGTACTTATAGATAGATTGTTTAGAATACATGGATAGAAAATCTGTCTTCAGCTACCTGACATCATATTGCATGGAGTGGGGATTACACTGTCCAGCCAAGGGAAGGGTTTACTGTCCACTCTAAAACAAGTATTGAGAGACAGCAGCAGTACAACAGATTTGACAGATTTGACAGCTTAAGCACAAAGCAAAAAGAGCAAACACGTAGTAAGCTCTGCATTGGAGAGTGGGAGAATTGAGGTCAGAATTGAGAAGGATGAGGTTGAAAGGACCAAAGCGAAGGGGAAGAGGAAGGCAAAACTGAAGGTGATGGAAGGGAAGAGGTCAACCTCAACAATAGCAAACAAAACATATCTCTCTCTTTTCGATATGTTTTTGAGAACGCCAGATGGTGTTTTCTTTGTAGGTGCATTCTGGAGGAAACTGGAGGGGATTTTTTAACCTCAGTCAAGACTATGTTGCAAATCAATAATGTATTTTATTTTATATAGTGCATATAGTGTGACATTTCTCTATAAGGCAATCCCACAGGAAAAAATGCAATCTCATAGGTAAAATGGCAATCCCACATTGAAAAACAAAAAAAATCTGATTCTGCTGTGGGTTACCATAAAGGGCAATCCCACAATACCACACAATTAGATGTCACTCTAGCCTAAGGGAGTACCAGGGGTCCTGGATCAGACTCAGAGAATAATTGGTGGACTGTCACCTTTTTTTGGGTGCTTAACAGGTGATTGTGGTTCTAAAAACACTGAGTCCTATAAATAGAGACTTGGAATCACACTGACCATGGGATTCATACTTGCCATGCATAGCAATAGTGATCTCCTTACATGTAACAAAGACAAATTGAATGCATTTTATCACATCTCCCAGTACTGCTGCATGACTAAGTTGCTAGGGAATTCAAGGGAGCTCCAAGATAATTTTCAGTGCAAGGGGGTTGCGGGATAATAATTTAAGATATAGGGTCAGTTTTTTTAAAGACCTTAGGGTGTTGACTGACCAACTATTGGCACATGGGAACCTATTTCCATATATAGAAATAACCTATTTTAGCTGTCACCATGTCATCTTTGATGATCCTTCATTGTCTTTTTCCACTTCTCCCAACCTTGAAAGCATTACAGACCCAGCCAGGCTCAGGATAAGGCAGTCTTACATAGTCCAGGTGGTACTATAGCTGGTAAGTATTGTTGTAATGCCATGAAAAATTTTGAATACCAGCAGAGTTTTGAGTTTAGTGGTACAAACAAGTAAACTATGTACTAAAATATTCCAGATGGGCTTTCCCAGCTGCATTCAAGCTATAATAGACAGTTACATAAATTTTAAGAGCCCTTGGACCCCAACCAACCATCCAACCCTATATCCAGGATTACTGGCCCGCAACCCCCTTGAATCAGTGAGTTTTTCATAGATTTCAGCTGTGAACCTGGTGCACCAAGGGGTGGCAGGATTGCAGAAAATGACATAGGGTACATCTACAAATTTTGGCAGCCTTGAGACCCCTTTCCCCTCCCAAAAAAAGAAAATCTCCCAGCACATGACCTTATAAAAATAAGATCCAAAGGCCAATTTGGTATGAATCAGCACTGCCCGCTACCTCAGAATAAGAATAAGAAACCTTATGATTGAAAGCAGTTTATTTAGACTATTACATGGTTGTGAGGCAACTGCTGCTCAAGTAGATGCCACCATTAACAACAGCACCAGCCAAAGGGCCATCACTGAAAGGAAAGGCTGGCACAACAATGTCTGTATCAAGCCACAGTTCTACAACAGGGTTGTCAAGCAGGTTAGCATCCAGACAATGAAGGAGATCGAGATTTATGCTTGATGCACTCACAAACTGAAGAGATGAAACCAGACATGACTCAGCACAGGAGGCACAGACACCAGGTTTTAAAGTAGCAGATGATGTCATCTTCAAGAAATTTTTGTGAATTTTGTCCTTGGCAAATGGGAAAATGAGTTGAGGCCAATGCTCATGAGTATGAACCATGTCAGTGAACAATTCTTTCCAAGAAAGGTCAGTACCAGGACCAGAAGAAGCCTTCCGCATATGAGAAACATACAATCAAAGACATCTGCATAATTGGTTAAGGGAATCAGTGTTATCAAATGGAACCTCGAGATGGTTGAGAACCCGACATAACAGTTTCAAAGACATAGATTTGGCACACCAGGACAGAGCAAAGACAATGAAACTTGCAGCTTCCACTGCCTGCCCAGACAAGAGGAAAAGCTTCAAGTTTAGAGAATGAGCGCAACCCCTTGGGGAGTTATCCCAATTGTTCATGTCAATGGAGCAAAGGGCAGCTAGCAGACAGAACATGGTCTACAATAAGACGATGGAGGTCAGAGACAGTGGCTCGACTGTTAAATTGAATAGAATGATCACAAGCAAAGGAGACCAACTCTGACTTGGACATTTTCTCCAAATCAGACCATGCTTGTCTGATTCAGAATCACCCTTAAGGATCTGAGTTAAAAGTCACATAGTGTCACATTTGGCATTAGCAGGGGTATAGGCAGGGGGCTATAACAGCCACGTGTCAAAGTGGTGGCTAGAGTGGAGATTTCTTGGATAGTAAGCTTCTGATCAGTTGTGATGTCATCAAGAATCCGACACAGAAACACCATTGACATATCAGTAGCACTGGGAAAATGTTCAGACAGGTCAGTGCATATAATGTTTATGTCTGCCACTAGGAAGAGTTTTATTAGTGCAAGCAGACCTATAGCAATCACCGACAACGAGATGGCGAAGTATGTTGTACTGCATTTTGTCTACAACTGCAAGATGTCCCATGCATTTGCATTAACTGTATCAATACATCAGGATCGTGCAAGAAATAAGATGCCCAAACACTGACACTATGAGACTTCACAATGTTGTCATAAAACACATCCACAGGATCAGGAAATGCAGAACGCATTGGCAAAACTGGTAACAAGTTCAAGACAGAAGAAGACAGTGCTTCAGAAATGGCAGAGGCAACAAGGTCACTTTGTAAAGATAGGGGCTGCAACACAGTTTGCATTGAAGGGACAGACACCAGCATTGATGGAACCATGCCAGACACAGAACCTGTACAACATCAGCAACAATGATCAGATGGAAATAAGATCATTGCACAGTGATGAGCAACCACAGTGGCATTGATCCAGTCACAACCAAGAACGAGACATCCAATAGAAGGTGATGGTGACAGTGACACAAGAGAGGAGAACAAAAAGCCATCTACATATTTGCAAGAGATGTGACATGGAGTACCACAAAACCATAAAGGGGGGCAGAAAGAGGTTGCAAGACGATAGTCAGAAACAGCAGGTACAGAGTGACCATCCAGGAATGCTCAAGAGATAGAAACAGCCTGCATGGTGATGGCAGCAAGGAAAGAAGTGGGAGACCAACAACAAGAGCAGCATTTAAATGAGGGCAAAAGCAGACTGTAGTTATAATTGAGTGGAGCAGATCCACATGTAACATCAAGCCAGCAGATTGGCAGAGTGGAAAACCATTCAGTTGTTGTTTACATGTAAACAAAAATTATCCAAAAAGCTAATTGTGTGCCAAACTTTAAATTAGTGGACCCTAAAGCCCTCTACCTAAAGGTAGCAGGAATACTTTTTCTTGTCAGAACTCAGTCAAGATTCTATTGAATCTGTTACAACAGTGATAGAATTCAGTAAACTGCATAGATGCTCAATAAATGCTCTGTTTGAAGAGTTTTTGCAATATGTCACAGGGTGACACCACGTGAGATCACAATGACATCACTTTCTCAATATAGGTGGTAGCAACCTGGGTGGCCCTTTCTATGCAGAGAAAGGCCCAGATTGCTGTTGGAACATGTTTTCTGAATGTGTTTACTTGTATTTTTACCTGACATATAATTTATTTTTTTTGGCTGGCCTGAGACCCCCCCAGTACCCTGTGTCACGGGCTGCCATCCCACCACCCCCTTGTGGTGCACCCAGGTCCAGACCTACCTGGACCTGACCCTCTCAGACCTGAACCTACAGGTTCTAGGTCCAGCAGATAGGTGGACCGACCGGTTCGGGGTCTGGGAAAAATAGGTCGGACCAGACCCGGACCGGACCGTGGCCAGTCTAGCACTGCCACACACATCAAGCTCAAACAGATGTTTTCCACAGAGGTCCAATTATCTAAAGGCATCTTTGCTCCTGTGTACAATTGTACGAAAGAACAGATTGAGTTGAGATTGAGAGCATAGTAGATATCTCACAGAAGTGGTTGATGAGGTTTTGACTGAATGTGCAGCATAGTGTCGGAGGATGGAAGTATTCAGAGTAGATTGATTGGCTTTATTTTCGTGTGGAATTTACTGTTATCCTTTCCTCGTTTTTGCTTGTTCTAGTGCTCGATATAAATCTGCTGCAGCTGAGGACCTGAGACCGAGAGCCGCAACTAAAGAAGGAACTACATCTTTTGGTAGCAGTAAATCTGGGGAAGAAGCATTCGGCGGAGCATTCTCGTTCTCCAATGTCTTCTCTGACTCCATTGCTCTGTAGAAGTGATCGAGTTCTGTGCTTTCTTGAGGGATAATGGCCCCATTCTCTGTGAGTAAGGATAAATATTCGGATGCTCTATAGGCTGAAAAGACTGTCACCACCAGGTCAGTGTACGACAATCAATAGAACGAACCTCTATAATGCGACCATGAGCGCCAGGCACAATAGAAGAATGGTAGGTTAGGGATTATTGCTACAACACATTAATAAAGAAGACTTTTGCTCAGGTGTCACTCACGAATCAACTTAAAGGGAGCAGTGAATGGCAAGATTAATAACCACGTCCAAAAGCCTTTCCTGTGTCTCGGTGTTCTTTGGTTGACAAAAAACCGCAGATTTGCAAGAGCAATATCATGACTTTGTACAGACGGAGGATATAGCAGGGGTATCTGCTGAAATTTGGCATGGCAGATCTGTATTTTCTGCACGGCTGACCTCGAAAGTTTCTGAATCCTTTTTTTTTCCTCGCCAACGCATGATTTTGGGTCCAAGAGAGGGATCTACAGCTTTCAACGAGAGCTCTTCAAAGTCTATGGTGTCTGCAAGCCTTTCCCCTGTCCTGAACACTTTGATCTGCAGCCCAATGTATAATATGAATTGAGAACGGGGTACCGACCTTCCAAGATCCTTCAGGAGCTTTGCCAAACCCACTCCAAGTGTCTGTTGCCTTCTTCTGAGTCCATCTCAACATCCGTGACCATCGAGTTTCATGTGTCACGGAGTTGGCTGATTTATCGTGTATTTGAAAATGATAGTAGGTCAGACCGTATGGGCAATTTGAAGATGCAGTCTGAGTGAGGGGTATTGCAATTATACGCTTCACAGATTTTTGCATAGGGTTGTAAAGCCGGCGAAACGCGTCATGTCACAGTCACTGACACAAAATCACAATCCGGCGAATGCTGTAACATCGTTAGAGGTAGACTACGTAGATGGATATCATATTGTAAACTTGTAAATTAATACAAAACATGGATTTAACGTGCGTCTGGTCAGCTTATAAGCCCAAGCCCAGGGACCGCGTCAAGGTAGCACGAGGACAGAACATACTCTGCCCTTCCCTGGGGAACTCACCTCGAGGACTCGGAGAAAGCTAGAGAGAAGGCGGGAAGCGGGACAGAAGAAACGCCAAACGAGAGAACCAACAGTATACCAGAAAACAGCGGAGAGTGAGAGAACTTGGTACCTAAGCAGGAATAAGCAAGCGAGCCTCTTTTAAGGTCAAACCAGAGCTGGTGCCAGTCGTCTTGATCGTCTGACAGCATAAAGAAGGCACTTGAGTTACTTCAGGAGACCGGCTGGAGGGTGCTTGAACAAGAGAAAGGCCAAAGGAGGTTGTCGCAGTGACACACTAGCATATGTAGGCTCGCGTTGCTTGAAAGAAAGATAAACTTGCCCGGGTCTTGATACGTTGCAGTCAGGAGTGGTCCGAAAAAGAGCATTTGATCCACCAGCTCGGTACAGCGTTACTTGAAGAGAGAGTTCCAATAGTGGCTTGCTTTGGATAACATGAAGGTGACCCGCCAGCTTGAGTATAATGAATCCGGGGACAGTGACTGAATTGCAGTGCAGTCGACATCTTGGATCAATCTTTCTTTAGTACTTGAGGATAACAGGAGTGGAGATAAAGTTCAGACCAGCAAGAAGCGAATCGCAAGCTCGACGACACTAGTACTAAAGAAACGACACGCAACCCGCCGTTGATCAAGTGCAATAAATCGACAGCAAACAGCTGAAAAGCAGCGGTCCACGAGTCGCTTTGGTTATTCGCTTGTTCGGCGGCGAGTACGGCACAAGGCGATGTCCATATTGCGTGAGCATAGGCCAGAAAGCAAAGGAAATTTGGGAAAGGCTCAATGGAACGAGAAAGTGAAAAGCAAAAGATGTGGCGGACACTGGATGTGTTCACGTGAATTGGCGCTCGGATCTTGACTCGAGTATGTCTAGTCTCACTCTAGATAATTCGGTAGGTTGCCAGAGATAATAAGCCAAATCATCAACTCGTCGCCGATTCGGTCTCGGGTCGCCGAACCAAGTTGTCGCTCGGCCCCAATCCGCTAGTAGGCTGCTAACGATGTAGATGGCAACGCATAGCAAGCAAGTTGGCATCAGACGATGTCGTCAAGTACCTCAGAATCGTAACGTACACGCTTTAAAAGCACACACAACGAACATTGATATTTGATAGACGCAGGCGTCCTCCCACCTAAATAATTTATGAACAGACCCAAAACCTCAAAGCTTCAGTTGCCGTTGGACGACAGCCAGCTTTCATGGGACATCTTCAATTCTTACGCAGAGAACAGGGAAGATGTCGAATCTACCACGGCACGTTCATTTTCAAAGTTGTAGCCATCATTAATCACTAATCTTAGCATGGCCGATTTCCAATCATAATACAGCCACCCGTTTCAGCTGCCAGCGCTGTGGAGTCCATTGACGACCCATACTACCACCAACCCACTCTGCTGTCTGCGAGGAAACAAAACTTGTCTGCTGTAGACGCCGCCGACGATGAAAAATTAAAGGCCATCTTCACTGCAGCACATTCGCAGGCCTCAAGGGCATTTGGAAAGCTTGTTTCCAACATAACGCCCCGCAGAGAACAGATTGCTCAAAGTTCGCGCAATCTGCACTTTGTCGCACCCAGTCGTCCAACAAAATTAAACCGCTCGAAATCGGAATTTAAGCCGGTTTCTTCACCGTCCGTAGCGACAAGCAAACCCCTTCCACCACGTCCCGCACCGACGCTCAACTTGTACCAACCCTTTAGCAGCAGTATCGTCGCTACCCACTAGCTTTACGTGTTGTTGATTCAATCGCTATTCAATACATGCGATTTGCTCTGTCAGCAAATGTCTGTAAGAGTCCTGCTGATACCGTGCCGATCGCATTCGGTTTCCTGCTCCGAGATCCTCCGAGAGAGCCTCTAGTAATCCAAGTCATTGTAGTTCTCGCACATTCCATCCGATGTCCGCAAGGTCCGATTCGCGAAACATGTCTTAGTCGTCCACCTTATTCATCCTCAGGTGAGTCAGATCTCAACTAAGCACCACCCAGTATAAAAGCCAGTATCCCCTTGCTGAGCCTTCACTGCTCTATCCCAGTCCAGTTCTTCTGCAGCTTCAGCATCATGTCCACCTACGCTTCTCATACCTTGTCCAGACTTGCTGTCTACGCTCTCTTGGTACGATCGTACCATCTGCATTAGAATACCCACTAACCTCTTCCTCAAGTGGGCAGTTGGTGTCGTTTTGCTTGGCCTGACAGCATATCGTGTCCACTTAACCAAGAGTACATTCGGCGGCTATGGTACATATACTTCACTGAGAATTCTACTACTCGATCTGACCTCTCTCTCTCATAGAACCCATCATCGTAGAACTCCTCGTATCCTCGATTCTCACCATCCTCTGGGTTCCAGTCGCGTATGTCCTCTAATTTCTCTCAAACTAACCGAATTTCTGACCATCCCTCTAGCTTCATCGCACTCATCAAGAATCGCGTCAACGATTCAGTCGGCAGCCCTCGCATTCACCATGAATTGATAGGCGCTGCTACCCTCTGGGTCTTCTGGCTTGTCGGAGCTGTCGACACAACTGTAAGTCCACCATCAACCCCTCTCTTCCATCGTGCTAACAATGTCCACAGAACAGGATCCTTCCTGGAGAGAACTACTGTGGCATTAGTGGCAAACAATGTCACATCCTTACATCTGTCCTTGCTTTTTCTTGGATCGGATGGTCCCTCTTGACTGTCCTCTTCGTCTTGGCCTTGGTCAATAATGCCGCTCTTAGTGCTGTTCCTACTACCGAAAAACGTAGAGTGAACCAAACAGCCTAATCGACCAATATTGCGAGCGCTACTACTATTTGTTAAGATAACGTCTTTTAATGCTCTTCGACGACCTCTTTTGTAATTCTTCACATGATGTATTGTATCTTGTAATATACAGAGCCTCGACTTGGATTGGCCTTCGATCGTGTCTTCGCCAAACAGACTGCTAATGTAACTGTTATTGTCGGAATGTACGATACATTAGAGAAGAGAAGAGAATATGCATAATTAGAATTGCAGGGTTCCCTGGCGCAGTCCACGCTCCGGATCCGTCATTCTATTGACCTTGATAGAATCGGTGATTTTGATGTTGCCCATGTCCTGCGGCGTGATGAGGATATATTGCTTCTTATCGGATTGGTTGGCAGTATCAATCTTAAGAAACAAAGTGAGTGATAATTGAGATACCAGAACAACACTCGCCATCATTTTCATTGAAATTCGTCTGTTAACAGCGTCCATGAAGACATCAAATTCATCTAGCGGTTGCTCTAGCTGAAAGTCATTGACATGGCATATACACTTACCAAGACACCTGAGAGGACACCCGATAGATTCCCATAGAGACAAAAGAAGGCAGATGGTCGAGAACGATTTCTCCCCACCACTTAAAGAGCGAGGGTCCTTCTCCCGAGCTCCCTGAGAAGCCAGATCATCAGTTTGAACCTACAAGTTTTATTAACGACCCAATACTACAGAGAGGTACAAACCTTGAGCTGTAGGGTCTGCTTTGTATGGTCGAAAAGCACTTTCCCGAAGAAGCCCCGTTGCGATAAGTGATACTGGAAAATATATTTGCAGCGTAGAGCGATATGGCGACGGAACTCCTGCCATCTTGAGAATCGAACGTTAAGAGATGCCCTCAGGATGTTGTTCAACTGAAGCATCTGACGCCAGTCGCGCTGAACAGCTTCATATTTCTGTTGAGCTCTGTTGAGCTCCTCCAGCAAAGTCTCAACACTTGCCCCTTGCCTGTATACCATGATCAGAAACGACGTCAGTGATATACTAAAATCCACACCTCTTTTCCCTTTCGGCAAGCGCTGCCTGAGTCGACTTGAGAAGGATGTCAATATCTGCGGCTTTGCGAGGGTTTGGAACACGAGCACAATATTGCTCTGCCTTCTCAGACCATGACTGATGCGACAATGTTGCAGTCAGAAGGGAAATGGATACAGTGATCAAAACGCACAGCGTACTCCTCCTGCAGAACGAGTACCGCATCCTCAGAGCCCTTGATGATCTTTTGTTGTTCTTCAATCTTCTTCTGCCAGTGTTGTACACTGCTCAGTGCCTTTACCTGCTCCTGAACCGCTGCATCAGCTTGAGCCTACAAAACATGATCAAAGGTGCCCAGACAGTGCTGAAGTACCCACCATTAGTCCGCTCTTTCGATCGTCAAACTCTTCAATCTGTTTTTTGAGTTGGTTAGATTGAGTCAGCAAATTTCGGTTTTGCACGTCAACTGCTTCCTTAGCAGCAATTATGGACTTGAACTGTTCGAAGACACCCTCTTTCTCTTTTTCGGCCTCCTGCAATGAAAAGTGTAGAACACTCAAAGATGAGGCAGTGATCACTGACCCTTTTCGCTTCCTCTAATGCACTAATATTGGCTGGCATTTCGTTATTAGCCTCTTGCTGCAGGGTATTCAGCCGAGACTTGGCAGATGAGAGTGTCGTGTGAGCGAGTCGTGCCTGCGCCTTTGACAGAGTGAGATGGGAATATTCCAGAATGCAAGGACATACTTTGAGTTCATCAAGGCGTTGCTTGGCCTCCATGAATTTCCCTTTACCCTCGTCATTCAGGCGTATATTTTCCAGGACGTCTTGCTCGAAACGCTGTTTGTCAGCAAGTGCTTTCCTGCATGGTCTCAGTCAGATGAATCGATTGAGAACGACAGCTTAATCACTCTTTTTCGGTAACAGCACTCTTGGCAGTCAACAGAAGGCCACCTCCGTCCCGTGTATCAATCTTAAGAGTTTGGGTATTTTCACCTCCTTCACTGACAAAAACATGAGTCCACGCTCATAAGACGAATTTACAACATACGGGAAACGGATGAGACGAAATCCATCCGGAGTCCATGCAGTTCCTCCTCCATCAAGCTGGCGAAGCAATTGCTCTCCTTCTTGACGATTCCGCCCCAGAATTGTGCGCTCAATACGCATTTGATTGATCAATATACGCATGACGAAGGGATCACTGATCTAACAGAATTAAGTTTGTGTGAATCAATCAGATATCAACTCACTTCAAGGGCTCTTAAGACAGTCAAGAAGTTCTCTGGGGGTTCTCCGTGACTGAAATCGAAAATATCCTTCTTCGTGATAACGATTTGCATATGATGACTTAATCACCAGTCAACCAATCGTGCAAGAAATATAAAGAACCTACTTTTTGCTTCGCTGCAGCAAAGCGCTCAAAGTCTTTCTATCCCTCGTGTCAGTGACCGCAAAAGCGGTCAATAGTCCACGAAGTTGACTTCTGAGCAAGTCTGCCCACTTCTCAGGATCCCTGACCTTGACGAAAAGTCCTAGTGGCCCAACCGGTACCTCCCCGACCCATTTGGTATGTGCTATCTCGTCCAACAGAGCTTTGACGTCATTTCCATATGCGGCAAGGTTATTTCTCTCAAGTTGAGCGACCTTGTGAATGAACGCGTCGCAATCCGCAATTTTCTTCCTCAATTGCTGGATTTCGGACTCTTTGTTCTGACCTTCGGTCCTCAAGCGAGTAGCTGTCTCTGACAATTCTCGGGTTTCCTTGTTGACATCAGTGACTCTGGCCTCAGCGTCGTCAACAGCTGTGCGGGCTGCAGCCAAGTTACGCTGAGATTCTTCTCTCTTGGCTTGTGTGTCAGCTGCCATGCGTTTCGCTTCGTCCTCGATCTGTTTCTGATAGGTTCCTATCTGATCATTGAAGGATTTGATAGAAGCCTCGACTTGTCTGATGTCAGTCTGGAAGAAGATTCAGCGACAGAATTTGCGATAGACCGCAGTACAGACAGTGAAATCGCTGAGTTTTTTCTTGTTGTCCTGTATTGTCTTCCGTAAATCTTTTCTACGTTCATCGAGGTGATTGATATTTCCTAGATCATCGATCTCTTCTTCAAGCCTTGTGGTCTCGGCAGATGCTGCTTCGTTCTGAGACTACGGAAGTCGTTAGCTATTACATTCGAAATACGGATGAAAACCTTACCTTGGCTTCCGCCAATGAAGCTTCGAGTTTAGGAAGGACACGTTTGACCTTCTCATTTTCCTGAACTTTGGCTTTGAGCTCTTGCTCTTTCCCAGCGACGTGGGCCCACGCAAGCTCCCGCTTAAGGTCGTCGACCTTCTTTTTCTGCTCGCGAGCCTTGTTGGCTTCTTGGTAGCGAATCGAAGCCTCTTTCGCCGCGGTTTTGAGATCTGGGAGAGCCTCTTTTTTCTGCTGCAAAACAGTGGCCGTCGCAGAAATATTTTCATGGCAAGCGTCGTACTCGTCGGAGAGCTGAGAAAGCTGAGTACCTCGAAGGAAGAACTAGATTGCATAAAGACAAAGAAAAGAATCAGACACACAAAACATACCTTGTATTTGTCCGCAGGATGTGACGCGCTCAAAAACTGCCTGGCAGCATCTTTTACTGGTGAGTCGAGAAGTTGAAGTAAATGAACAACAAAAACCTTGAGTGAGAACATTCATGGGATTGTCGACCTGGATGTTCATATGGTCGCAAATAGCTGCTAGCTCGTCCCTCTTTGTTGCGATCACGCGTCCATCCTTGCTCTTGATCTTCCAAGAGGAAGAGCCCTCTTTCGTAAACTTGCGAGTGATGACAATGGAAGTGCCATACTCTTTGGGCTTGAAAGCCTCCTCGCCCTGATTTTTGATGGAAATCGTGACCTCTGCGACACTGAAGAATTATCAGCTTTAACAACATTTGCAAGCAGTGCTCTACCTTTGACCTTCTCGAATGAATGACTTAAGGCCACTGCCACGGCCCGTCGAGTTGGCTTTGCCGCCCAGGGCGACTGTTATCGCAGACAAAACTGCACTTTTGCCACCTAAGAAAATCAGTAAGCGATCGAGTTGAACGCGGTATCCACGAACTTCCGTTGTGGCCTAAATCAAATTTTAGAGCTGATTAAAGACAAAATGAGGGACTGAACGCGTACCAATGATGAAGTTGATCTGGGGACCAAACTCAAAGGTAAGATACCTGTGACACATGAACTGATGCATCTCAATTGATTCGATTATTCCATGCTCAGCGATGCTCTAAGAATTGATTTCAGCTGACTGGACGCGAAGCAGTATCTGACGTACGCCTTTGAATTTACGCCTGGCCTCCATAGCGGCCAGTACCGCCTCTCGATTAGCAGCATCGAATAGTTCATCTTCTTCGTTCTCTACAAAGTCCTCGTCGTCATCCTCAGACTCTTCGTCGCGCTGTTGTCGGCGCCCCTTTATTCTGACTTTCTTCGCGCCATGTCCCCTTGGCTGGTCTTCGTCGTCACTGTCGACTTCCGTACGGCTTCGCTTCGACGCCGGGGTCGCGCGTTCAGAAGGATCGCTTTCAGGGGTTGTGGCTTGACGCCTGCCCATGATGGTGGAATAGAATGTACCAAAGGCACGTGCTCGTATTGTTGATGGGCAAGAGCGCTAAATTACACAAAAGACTGGCCAGTTTCAGCTTGGACTACGCTTGGTTTCTGCTAACAATGCTATAGAAAAAAACTTCTGCGTCTACTCTGCAGACCGTCATTTCGCCTGCACCTCAAACGCAGGCTGTGCAGAGTGCAAAGAAAAAATCTGCTTTGAAGCACCGAGCACATCGAAAAGAGGGCCAGGAGGGTCCCATTCTTGGAGGCGCAGACTATGTAACTGTGATGATGGGCTCCAGGCATAAGGCTCGAGAGGAAGCCGCGAAATTACCTCGCGATGATTGATAGTGTTTATCCAAATATTCTATACCCGATAATGATATGTATGTATACATGAGCATCTAGCTATTTGTTGCGAACTACTAAACAAAATGCGATGAAAGAATGTGAAAGCAAATAAGTTGCCATGCAGGTGTAAATTTCAAACTCAACCCAAACTCCCTAGTAAAAAAGGACTATCACCGTGCATTCTGCAGAGCGGACGCGTCACTAAATCTCGATGAAGGTTGTTGTCCCGAAGTAGCGATGAGGGTGTTTGTTGGCCTCGTCAGGATCTCAAAGTTAGAGCTCGATGCGAACGAATAGACGCTGGATCGGGATGATGATGGTGAGCTCGCTGATTCGGGAGAATCATATAGGACCGATCTCTCCCCTAGATATGATGACATAGTCATCGACGCAGCCTGAGGAACATCACCTGGGCTCCTAAGATGCTCTCGTGTAAGCACGGTACGGGGGATTGTAAGAGCACGAAGGTCTGGAGATCTTGAAACTTGTTTCGCACTGGGTGAACCTTCCTGGAAGTCAGGAAGTTCAGGCATCTCCTTTGCGGCAACGTCAAGCATCTCTTCTATATCATACGGATTGATCGAGCTAACGGTCTTGGCCGAACGAAGGGTAGCGCTTCGAGAGACTACCATAGAAGTAGGCTTGGATTGCATAGGAACAAGCGAGTCTGGACCCCAAGGCATAGGAGGATGATCAAACTCGGAGTTTGACGGGGAAAAGTTTTCAGAAGTATACGGAGGGTCCCTTACAAACTCTGATTCGTATCTCAGATCGTATCCAGGAAAAGGAACATATGTCTCCGATACCAAGGGAATGGGTGGCTTGTACTGTGCAAACCTTGGCGACTCTGCTGATGATTGTTTTTCAATGTCAGGGCCAACGTTGACGGCAGCACGGCGACGTTTGCGCCGGTCTCGCACAAGATACACGGCCATCATCAGCGCGACGAGCGTTACGACTGCCCCTCCGACTGCTAATCCTATAACCAGGCCATTGCTGGATATGTGTGATCAGAGAATATATGACGAAATATTGTAGACATACCGGGATACAACAGGGGTACTGGAACTCGACGAAGATGATGCAGTGGGTCTGTGAGCATCGAGGACAATGCAGCTAGAGTCGCTGTTGGCGTCGCCCTCTACAGTGAGCAATGACGTTGTCGTTCCAGAATCTGAGCTGTTTGACGCCATTAAGAGGACTTGAGAGCCGTGGGTGACGTTGAGTGTATAGAAAGCTGTCTGGTTTTGGACATTGTTTTGGGAGGGATTCAAAGAGAATGAACCACCATTGGGGAAGAAGACCCGAACAGACGGAGCCGCATCTTGATACCCTATAGAAAAGGGTGCACACTGAGAAACGCTAGTGGGCAACGTGAAGAGAGGAGACGAGTCTGAAGGAAGACATGAATCGTCATTTGTTGGCGAGGGCTGAACTTGGAAAACATCGGAGACTCTGGCAGCATTGTCCCCAGAGCTGTCGTCGAGACTCGCTATGAACTGGGTACCAGCTGCCAGAGGGAGGACTGACACAGTGAGGCCTATTGAACTTGGGGATGCATTTGGAATTGAAATAGAGGATGAAGTCGAATTGAGGGGCAAAAGCAGCAAAGAAGTTGGAATAGGATCTGTACTGTTGAATCCTGAGTACAAGACCTGAAGAGGAGCACACTGCTCGATAGAAGACGAAAAATTGAAACGAAAGGAAGCTGAAAGGACGACCTGCTGTCCCAGAGCCACGAAGGCGAGCACCACGAAGAACAGCATGGCAATGCCCGGCTATGACATGCAGGCGTAAGGGAAAATAAGGTGAGAACAAATAAGGTTCTGCGAAAATCAGGATCTGTCATATTATTGCACTGATCCGCGATATAATCACTTGGCAACGCGCTATTATGTCTGCTCAGCTCCGCAAGAAACGAAATTTCAAGGCCCTGCAGTTGCCCACGTCGCCTGTGTCGCCTGTGCAGTCACCGCTCGACACTCTGGCACCGCAGGCAACCCGTTTGGCGCCGAGAAATCCAGACACTGGCACTGGGCGAAGTGCACAAGTATCATTGACTAGCACATTGAGAAATCTAGACATCAATGCAGAACGCAAGTTTGACCTCAAGAGTGAAGACCTCAAAGAACTGCAAGAGTTAGGGCAAGGTATGTCCCAGTGAAACGTCCAGCTGGCACTCAAGTTTGGCTCAGGCAACGGAGGCAGTGTAATGAAAGTTGAACATGTCCCGACAGGCACAATAATGGCCAAGAAGGTGTTGCCATAGCCAATGTTTCGTCGAGAGCTCACATCACATTCAGATCGTTCTGATTGACGCAAAGCCTGCTGTCCGCAAACAGATTCTGCGTGAACTGCAGATCATGCACAACTGCGATTCGCCATACATCATATCTTCCTATGGCTCGTTCCTCTCAGAGCCCAACATCTGCATTTGCATGGAGTTCATGGACAAGGGCTCTTTCGATAGCATTTACAAGAAGCTTGGTGCTATCGACATCAACATCGTCGCAATGGTTGCCAGAAGTGTTTTAGAGGGCTTGACTTATCTCTACAATGTTCACAAGATAATTCACAGAGGTGCTGTCCTCATGCTCGGCACCATTCATCTCATTCTCTTCAGATATAAAGCCATCTAACATACTGTGCAATTCTCATGGTGACATCAAGCTTTGTGATTTCGGCGTCTCTGGAGAACTCATCGACTCCATCGCACATACATTCGTCGGCACGTCTGTTTACATGAGTGTCAGTCGATCCTGCGCTTGTGTATATGCTTTACCTAATCTTTGCAGCCTGAACGCATACAAGGAGCAGAGTATTCCGTGAAGTCTGACGTTTGGTCTCTAGGCATCACGATAATTGAACTCGCTCACGGCCGTTTCCCATTCGACGGATCCGAAGACTCGGATGCAGAAGAAAATCCTAATACTCCAACAACTGCAAAGACCAACACCACCAAACGCGACTCCCTCCAGATACCAGGCGGCGATGCGCGTCACAATCGACGTAGGAGTAAAGGTGTTTCTTTACACGGAGGAGGCATGATGATGAGCATTATCGAGCTCATGCATCACATTGTCAGGGAACCTGCACCCACACTTCATGATCATCTTCCGCAAGAAGCTCGGGACTTTGTCGATGCATGTCTGCTTAAGGAGCCCGATGCACGAAAGACTCCCGGCGATTTGATAGTGCGCCTTCTGTCACACCTCTTGATGTTGCTCACAAATTTTTAGACTTACCCTTGGGTGACAACACCAAAAGTATCAACAGTGGAATTCAAGGCATGGGTGGACTCGTTTTAAATAACTTACACAAGGTTATTCTTGCATATCTCGTTGTAATTGCCTCGCTATCTTGGCTACTCAGATATACATTACAATTTATAGACTTGCAAGACGATTTAATGGCTTGCAAGGATCTTTTCAAGCCACGATTGCAAGTCCCTGATCTCTTCATCACTCACAATATGATCCATACCTTCGTAAGTCTTGATCGTGAATTGTTCTAGCGAGAGGCCGAGTTCCTTGGTCAAGAAGTCGACGGTCTTGGTTCCGTGCTCGTACAACACAGTCACATCAGCAGTACCGTGTCCCCAGAAGATGGGAAGGGTTGACACATTGGTAGCTGCTAGCTGTAGCCAAAGTAAGTGCAAGCAGTGAATGACAGAAGAAACACTACGACTTGATTAAATTTATAGGCAAGAGGAATTCGTCCGCTCAGTATAAAAAGCCCGCCTAATTGTATTCCACTTGTGAGACCGGTTAGATAAGTCATCCCGGCTCCTTGGCTAAAGCCGCCCATGACAATGCGGCTGGGATCCATCCCACTTTGGATTTCAGAGTTGATAATGTCTTTAAGTGTATCAGCTGATTGCATCAGCCCCTGCTCATCTTGCGCTGTACCATCAAAAGGAAGTGGTAAAGTCTTAACATCATACCATGCTTGCATGATTGCACCTGCATGGAATGTCACAGCACGGAAGGGCCTGACAAGTGCGTCAGAGAGATGAAAGACTGGGCCAAGGAGAATACGCGTTAGGCAAGATCCACTTGACTTGAGAGAGTGCAGGATCCTTGGACATCGTTTTAGCTATATAAGAGATACCTTCAGCAGATCCCCCAAGTCCCTGTCAAAAGCAATTGTGGCAGAATTGAAACCAAGATGGGGAAGAGTACTTGCATGGATGAGGATCACTGTAGCTGTATGCTCAGCCGTTGCGGGTATGATAAGCGAAGATGTGGCAGACATGAATCAGAAATCGCGACAACCTGAACTGTGGCGTTCTCCAAAGGGAGCGTGTGATCGCGTGAGACAATCTCTCAGGTCACGTGCTTCAACCGGAACTTGAAATGTTTCGAACAGCAGCAGGCAAATCCTTGCGGACACTCAGTCGAGCGAAATCCAACTCTGCCAGCTCATTGCCAATTGTCTCAAGACCCCATTTCTTTAACTCTGTCACACACGATGAACAGCAGATTCCTATGTTTCGCATTCTAGACGGCGCTGGTCACCCATTAGAGGGCGCAGAAGTTCCAGAAGTACGTGTCGGATGGCTATCCTGCTTTCAACTTTACACTTTTCAGATGGATAAAGAACTGGCGCAGAAGATGTATGCCCGGATCTTGCCTTACCCATTCCTAACTTTGTTTGCAGATACTCCAACATGCAGCTATTACCAACGCTAGACAATATTCTGTATAATGTACAGCGTCAGGGAAAGATCTCTTTCTACGTGAGTCCTCGAATATCTTAAACAAGGAATTCAATACAAGAACCAGCGCGTTTAGATGACCTCTGTAAGCCTAAACAACGTCATTTTCAGTATCTCACAGCATACAGCATGGAGAGGAAGCCACAATCATCGGATCTGCTGCCGCTCTTGCCATGGATGACGAGTAAGTTCCCTGTGTAGTGCTCTTCGTTCTCATATACCTTACTCAGAGTTCTCGGTCTGTAACATGCTGTTTTTTTTTACAAACCTACGAATTAACATAGGTCAATATCGTGAAATGGGTGTTCTCGTTTGGAGAGGTTTCCCCCTGTCGGAATTGATGGGACAGTGCTTTGGAAATCATGAGGATACTTCGGGTAAAGGAAGGCAGATGCCAGTGGTATGTGGCCCACCGAATTCCAAACCGATGCTTACAAGAATAAGCACTTTGGTTCCAAAAAACATCATTTCCACACCATATCCTCTCCACTGGCTACCCAGATACCACAGGCAGCGGGTGTAGGATATGCTTTACGGCGTTCTCGCTCGCAATCCGTTGCTGCATGCTTTTTTGGAGAAGGTGCAGCATCGGAAGGAGGTCAGATTCTTCACAATCGTTTCTGAAGCATATCAACTTCTTCAGATTTTCATGCCGGCCTACTCCTTGCCTCCACAATTCCTTCCCCGACGCTGTTCATTGTTCGCAATAACGGGTATGCTATAAGCACCCCTAGTACAGAACAGTATTATGGTGACGGTATCGCCAGTCGGGGCCCTGGTTATGGCGTAGACACAATCCGTGTAGATGGCAATGATGTCCTCGCCGTCATTGCAGCTGTAAAGGAAGCAAGAAGTAGATGCGTTGAACAAGGCCGAGCTGTATTGGTGGAAGCCATGACTTACCGGTTCGTGTCTCCCGTTCATAGATCCGTTGATTACCAACGTCTCAAGGGTCGGCCACCACTCTACCTCGGATGATTCGTTCGCCTATCGTCCAAGGTCCGAAGTAGAAGACAGGAAACGTATTGACAGCCCCGTCGCAAGGTTTCGTTTGTACATGGAACTGCAAGGATGGTGGGATGCCACGGCCGAAGACAACTTGAAAGCCAAGCTGAAAGCTGATGTTCTCGATGCATTTAAGAGGGCTGAGAAGGCCAGCAGATGTGAATTGGGGGAATTGTTTACCGACATCTATGGAGGAACTGAGCCTTGGAACATTGTGAGCTGTTCTTTCTTTTCTTGACGAAACTTACTGTCTATAGAGAGAGCAAAGAGCCGAACTCGCTACTTTGCTGAAGAAGTACGGGCAGACTTGGGAACCATGGAGCTCAGAACTGGCCAAGTTCAAAAATAATGGCCAGGATCTAGTTAAAGACCTGCCTTCATAAACCAATGATATGTATTGTGTATTATGCTACAAATGTTAATGTTCGCCTAATATTATTCCCAAAACAAATGGGACGAAGATTCCAGTTACGATGAGCACGACACGGTATAAATTGTCGCCCAACTCCGCATTGTGCGAAATGGGTTGAAGAACAGTAGCGACATACAGAAAGGTACCTCCCTATACATATGGAGCTGTCAGCCGTCGACTTATCTTGATCAATAAGAACATACGGAAACGAGGAGATATGTGCCCACCCATACGCCCTCATCTCGAGCATGAATGAAAAGGAGGGCAAAGGAGGTCGCAAGTGCAGCTACTGGCGTGGATGCACAGAAAACAGCCAGATGTCTTTTACAATCGACCCGAGGAAGCGAATTAGCCAGTAAAGCAGTAGTCAGAGCCAAAGCAGTGGGAGCTATATCCAAATGTCATCTCGACAACAATACTCGGAACGAAAAAAAGCTTGCCTTTATGAATTAATATGGCTAGATATACAATGAATGTCGTGTGGTTTTCGGCGTAGAAAGAAACGCCCAATGCGAGACCGTCAACTATCGCATGGACAGTCAGACCTAATGTCAAAGGATATGAACGTTCCCTGACGAAACGAGCCTCATCCTCTGCTGTATATAAGGGAGTCGGTCGATGCCTAAGATGAGCTGAGGCTCCTTCGTCTTCCAGATCGGCTAATTCAGCGTCAAACTCCTCCGAAGTCGCAGTGAAAGGAATGGCAGGAGTCATTTTGGCCGTTGCAGTGTCAGGTACATGCCAATTGGGTTCGGGTGAGATAAGTCGTTCCACTATTAACATCAACGTGAAACCGGAGAGAAGAGACAAGGCAACACGAGCAGTGGGCAGATCATCTGCAAGAGTATGTGCAGAGGCTAATGTTTTCACGCCTCTGAGCAGATTAGACAGGTTATACATTAATTCAGAAACCCACTCTGGGATAATTACACCAAGAGCTGTTCCAAGAAGGAGCCCGGTTCCAAGATAAGAAAGACGCGTCAAGTGGCTCTCTAAGTGAACTGAGCGAGGACCTGTCCATTAGCATTACGCACTTTTGAATGAAAGTGAAAGAGGAAGAAGTCCGATGCAGAAAGAAGAAACACCCAGCAGAACCGACAACGCAAATAAAGCCAGCATAAGTAGCGGTTGCAACGTTGATGGCCGATTATTGTCACCTGATTTATAACCGCAAGAAACCGAATATACATTGCATTGAGTCTAGTATGTAAATGCTACATCGTGACAGTGAAGTGAGTACTATAATATAATTATAAAGCATTATCGTGAAATGCAGCAGCGCAACAAACAAAAGCTTAGCGCAACCTCGTAGCAGTGGATTCTGTTGGTGGCGACGTTTTGGCACTCCGCTTCCCCTTCTTCTGATCAGGAGCTGGTGTTGTGTCCACAATACTGATCTCGCTGTCGGACGATTCCACCTCCGTCAGTGCAGTGTTACTCTCTGTGTCCTGCTTTTTCTTATCTTGCTCCTTTACTTGCTTGTATTCCATGGAGAGAGCTTGCACTCGATCGGCCAGACTTTCCCGGAATCCAGTCAATTCGTCAACTTGCCATATTTGATGCCGCTCATCCCTTTGAGACGTTCGCTTCGGAGGGTTGATTATAAGCTGGCTAAGCCAAGCGTGATTGGCGGCAAAGACTTTGGCATAGTGAAGCAAATAAATGCCACAGTCACAAAAGTTCGGTTGCGGTGGAACCTGATGCCAGTAAGAAATCGAGAAGACAAAATGAAGTATACACACTGAGGCGTTCTTTCCAATAGCTTTGGATGTGTTGTCTAAACCCTTTCTCTCTTTTGCTTCCAGCTGGAGATATTGCGATAGAGTGGAGGTCGCCTTGGGATGCCTCGAACCAAGAGAATCCAGAATAAAGATATATGTTCTGGACAATAAGTTAACGGTATCACAGTATCGTAAATGTCTCTTACTGTGGTCGTCCGTCAGACCGAGACATCTCTTTCTCAGTGACTGTCTCAGTTAGTTTCGCATGATTCTCACCCGCTTGCATCACGTCAGACTCCACAGGATGGGGAGGTGAAATTGGTGAAATTCCATTCCTAGCCTTCCACTTGGTCTTGGATTTCCCATAGAATGTGTTAGGCAAAGCGCTATGAGTTTCAGTGTGCTCGCTGTGGTTGCATTTGACCTCTCCCGAATCAGATCCAATCGTTTCGGTATCATCAGCCAAGTCAGCCAGTTCCATCTGAGAGGTTACAGGATCGACAATGTCACTGCGCGACTCGTCATCATCTACAAGCATGGGACTTGGTGGCGGTGATGAGAGAGGAGAGGGGACCATAGTGTCTTTTGCATTCGGAGCCGTATTGCATTTGGCCTCAATCATGAGTAGCTCATCCGCCACCTGAGCCTCACTAGACGGTGGTGTCTTACCAGACACTGAATCATCGTCTGCTGATGGCGATTTAGATTTGGTCTGTATTGGAGTAGGTGTCGTAGTTGGTGTGTCTGTCGAAGATGGAACTGTCACAGATGCTCGGGCTTTGCCACGAGTATTGGGACTCCAAGTTTCCTCGGGGGCCTGAAGCATATGCTCTGGCATATAGATAATCGCAAGATACCAATGAAAGCTATTGAATGTGGTCAATGCCAGAACGGAAAACTACTGTGAACTCGCACTTCTCATTGATAGGAACGATGACAATTTTCTTTTGAAAGAGGTCGACTTTAGCGGTCCATCTCTTGACGTTCAAGTAACCGTCATGGAGACTGTTCACAAATGTTAGAGAACCATAGTTTAAGTACACAGACGTACTTCTTCTTGCTCAGCTTTTTGTAGAAGAATGAGTTGAACATGTGTATATCATTAGCCAGGCTAGGATTCTGTTCTTGCAGGTCTCTGAGCCATAATCTAGACAGAAAATCAACACAACCCAAGGTAATGTTGCAGTCGAAACCCTACTTGAGACCAAATTCAATCAAGGTGTCGTTCAGAAATTCCCCGGGGGCAAGTCGGTTGAGGTCTGCGTTGGTGATCGGGACAGCCCCCGGCAAACCGATTGGGTATACAAGTATCCTGAAATGTGTTCAGTAAAGCGGAGAATGACAGGTGTACGCCACATACACCTCGTCTAGATCTTCTCTAGGAATGGCAGTCTGCTTGCTATGGGCTTGACGGGTCGTTCTCCGAGTAGCAGGAGCGTCTTGGTCACTGTGATCAAATAAGAATCTCGTTAAAATATGGCGATGCAGCCCATACACAACATCCGGGCGGCTAGTGACAACATCTTGGTCGCTATGATCATATGAAAACCATTCTGTCTGGGTCAATCATTACATACATGACGATTGGGGGACTGCCGCTCCGAGAATGTTTTGACGGCACCTCCTCAAAGGTGGGTGAAGCCTTGCGTTTTCGGTCTATACGTGGTCGAGCTGATGGACCGGCTGGCGGAGGCGTTGTTTGGATAGAAGATCCTTGAGCTGCCTGAGCCATCTCCCAGATGAGGTGAGAGGCTTTCTTCCTGATATTATCATTAAGTGCTCAGCCTTGGAAACAGTAAAGACTTGCCCTCGAACACAATCCACATCCCTAACAGCCTCCTTGAAATGCTTCAGGAGTAATTCCCAGTGAGCCAGGGGAAGCGGACAGAGCACAATCGAAAACACTCCGTGAGACTTGGTGAGGAGGGATAAATCATAAAATTTCTCCGGGATGGATGTGACAGAATTTGGTAGCGGTTCGCCAATTGTTAACCGTATGGACACTTCATGTTCAGCTATATGATCAGTGTGCTGGTAAAAGATCAACGAAAGAAGCTGCAGAGAAAAGAAACCAACTTCTATGTGCTGCATTTCATCGAGATTCAATATTACTGTCGGGGTTTGCATAGAGGCACTTTGTAGTGTAATTTTTCGTCTGTTCTTGGTCCAAACCAAAGAGTACGGGTTGTTGAAAATCTTGGGTCCAAGGCACCATTGCTTGATCTTCAAGTCATGAGGATCAAGCTTATTAGAGCCCTTGCTTCTGCTGTACACAGTTGTCTGGCTCAACGGATCTGGATTCTTCACAGGCGGGACACGAGGTATTGTGCCAGCCTAAAACTGAGGTAAGGTCAATCGCATCATCGTAGAACCAACCTTGCCCTTCATTGCGGCCGTCTTTTTCTGCTGCTTTGCAGGGAGTGTCTGTGGTGCATTTATCAGTGGATGATTATCACGCGGAGCATTCACCGACTTGGCGTTGAAAGGGAAGTGGTTGCTTCAAACAAATGACTCTAAGTCCTCAACAAAGTGGAAACGTACGGTTTTCAATTCAGACTTCTTTGCTGGGCCAGCAGCATTTGCTATTTCCCGAAAATCAATGTGGCGTGTCTCCATCAGAGGCGCGTCCTGTATTTGATCGGACTCTATCTCTCCACGAGCTAGGACTGCGTCAGTTCTGTTGGAAGAGCTAGGGCCGGCAATAGGTTCCTTGTTTCCACGAAAAAGGTCCAAGCTGTCGGGTGAAGATAGCCTTTGGCCAATGTCTTCTGAGTCGTCCTCTATGTATATGGGCTCTTCAGGAGCGATAATGACGTCGGGTAGTTTGGACTTCACTCTCCCTTTTGAGTCAAGATTACAGGCAGACCAGCTGAAAAAAAATAGTAACCCACCACTTGGTCGACTACGGGGAACGCTACTGTCGTGTCCGGACCGCTTCTGATTTAAGACGGTAGCCTTAGCAGTCCGGTTTCCATGAAGGGTGTTCCTCATTCTGTCTCCAGCCCAAGGGTTTCTCTGGGAAAAGGACAGCAAATAGTGTGTAAGATGATCATCTCACAAATATGAGGACAAACCACTTGATTCGAAGGAACCGGTATGTCTACGGGTGGGTTTCTCCATCTATAACAAGCTGTTAACGTAGTAAACGAGGACCTACGCGAAGACACACTTGGTGCTTGCAGATTGTGTCGGTTTTGCTGCCGAAAACTGATGTAACGGGGCTATGGCAGCGCGATCCTCCTTCAAGTCAGGCATCGTAGAGACGTGAATTGTGCAGTATGACAGCTCACAAAAGAGCAGGGCTTCGATTGCCGGCCACTGGACTCGTCTGTCGCGGGTCTTGAGGAATGCAGACGCTCGAGCCTCGATGAAATGGTTAGGTCACAAGTACCTCACGTGCCAGTTATATTTGCACGGTAAAGATCGGCTACGAGATACAGACTTCCAGCAACTATTACCAAATGTTTACCATCTTTTCCTTTGCCTCCCGCCCACTTCAGAGCATCCAAAAGTTGATCAGTGGAACTGTCGGCTCCTACCCATATGTTTGCTGAAGGCACCAGACTTTTAACTACTTGCTGCAACTCAGACGGAGGAACGGATCGGACCCAGGGCATCCCATCTGGCTGGGAGAACCTCAGAAGGGCGACATTGATATGTGCATGTACAGCAGGAGTCTGAGGTGTTAATAGGGGAGCCAGGGTCTGCAACGGTTCTTTGTGCGGTGAATGCGATAATGCAAGAACGTAGGTCAGAGTCAGCGTCTGCGAATGGTCAAGAGATGCACACAGCTGTGCAATATAGTTGGCGAGTACGATGCTCGATCCTGGATTGTGCGCACCATCTGCTAAAATTGACAAAGGCCCTGATGGCAGGTCAAAGACATGGAATGAAAGTCTGCCAGGCCATTCGACGCATTCAATGCCTCGGACTACAGAAGATGGGGTTATTATGTCTGTAAGCTGCAACTGAGCACAAGAGGAATGTGACAACAGCGTGGATAGCACTGATACAGCAAGACCCAAATTCTCCAGCTGGTGATCACCGTGTAGTGGGAGTAGAGACACAACCTCTTGTGAAAAACAAGGCATGAAGAACGAAACCTTCTGTGAAGAAGGGCAAGTAAAACTAGAGAAGTTTGAGTCGGATCTGAGCTTGGACACATGGCAAGTGGGTACAAGTTCTGCACCGGCATTGGACACTACGATCTCAGCGACCAGGTTTACCTGATCATATTTTTGGGAACCAAGGACAAAGGGCTTATGCTTGCGTGCTATAGCAGCCTTTTCTTTGGTGATGTCAGCGATTGAGTTGCCCAAGAAGGCCTGATGATCGAAATCCACAACCGTCAAAGCAGAAATAAGAACCGCGTCGTCTGGAATCACATTGGTAGCATCCAATCGGCCACCCATGCCTACTTCGAGGACTACAATGTCCAATTTGGCACGCTCAAATATGAACAGTGCGATCAAGGTGAGCAATTCAAAGCTGCTGACATTGACCTCGTTATCCTGGGCTACTTTTTCGATGAAATTCTTTGCATCATGATAAACGTGCTGTTCCACGGGTTTGTTGTTGATAGCTATGCAGTCGTAGACCGATACCAGATGCGGACTGTTGAAACGACCGACAGACAATGGGGGAGTGCTGGATGCGAATACTGAAGACAATAATGCGGAAACACTGCCCTTTCCGTTTGTGCCAGCGATGTGGCAGGTCGGCCGCGTATAAGCAGGCAGATGTTGTACTAGGGCTCGGATACGGTTCAAACTCAAGTCAATCGACATGGAAAGTTGTTCCAAAATTAGTACAGTATTTCCTAGAAAACCAAATATCTAATCACCATAAAGATAACATGCAGGTGTAAGTAATATTAATACAAGTTCCATGTGTAGCCACCTATTGAATGATGCTCAGCCTGTGGGTAGTCGACAATGACATATGTATTTCAAATCACATCGTGCACAGACGGGTCAACAACCGCCGTTGTAAAGGGAATTTGTAGGGAAGGTGTTCCCTGCTTGTGCCCATGTTGTTAGGTTGGGGTTTGTATAAGCGTTTAAATGTCTAAATTGACTGGTCAGAGACTGACTGAAAAATATGATGTTAACACACCGATTAATGTAGTCTGCTGTGGGTCGGTTTGGCGGATCGCAATTCAAGCCACTCTGTAGCTGCACATCCTGGCGCTGATAAACTCGAACATAGTCAATGTACATATTACTTGGGAAAACAAGGTGCTTGAAATCCTGTTGCTGGAAGCCTGGAGACATTCCCAGGTTGAAGATGAGATACTGTATGTTGACATGAATCCTGTCGATTATGTGATAGATAGGACATACCATAGGCTCCTCCGATATCAAACGTGAGCTTACTTGCGACTGAGTGTCAGGGCCAATGGCATCCGCAAGGAGCGTCCATGTCTCGGCGCCATTGGAGGACCATGTAATGTATCCCTCGCCACGATTGTCAGGGTTCGACCACCACTCGAATGCATATGGCGCGTATCCCGTATCGTTATAATTTTGAGAATCGACATAGGTCACTGCAGAAACTGCTTGCTGCCAGACACCACCTTTGTAAGAGTTGTATTGAGTGATGGACGAGTTATAGATGGTAGTTCCACCAGTGTTATATTCATATTGCAGATTGTAGGGAGCGATTTGGTAACTTTGTGATGCCTGTCCTCTGAAGACTGAAACATCGACTTGGCCTTCCAGTATGTCAATTTCCGGAACACCGCGTCCGGTATCCGTCGAAGGTCCGGGATGGTCTGAACCTGCACATGTGCACTTGGAGACACGTTGACCAGGAAGGAAACTGAGGGGTCCACCACCACTTCCACCAGTTGCAGCAGCCGTAGGGGTGCCATTTTGTGCTGTTTGATTTGGGAATGTGCCAAGGTCACAAGTATCATAACTATACGGCCACATCCCTTCGGTTGTAGCTCCATAACCTGCACGACCCTAAAAGACATTATAGAAGTCAGCTACACGGAACCACGGAACCGCTAATCACAAACCAGATTTCCCATTGCCCAGGCTCCTGATCAAGGTCATGTGTCAGAGAAGCACGAACAGAGAAGACTTGATGCCAACCTGGCCAAAGTCCTGGGGCTTGAGGAGTGCTAGGTAGACTAACCGAAACTTCGACATAGCCTGTTGTAAAGCACAATTTATTCCATGATGTCAGCATGCCTGCAGGGTGAGAAAAAATCGATATGAGGACGTGGCATACCGCTCATGAAATTCAGATCATGATTGAACTGCTCACTCATCGTTATGACCAGCTTACCATTTGATGTTGTGACAGCCTGATCCGATCCAATCAGCGTCAGCGAGAATGGAGCACACGCCAACTTACGCTGGGGTCATACCATTCTAGATCACCGGTTGGCCAATAATGCAAGTCGACTGCTTCCCAAAAAGGATCATCTCCTGACCAGACAATTAGAATGTTGGAGAGCTGACAGCATCTCACCTGGATAAAAAGTCCGCCCATCCACGTTAAATTCGTCACTGAACACCAAGCTGTATGTTTTTCCGTCGGATCCCGTGCGGGTATATGCAGAATTGGGGGTATCTTTGTCTACGAGACGTGGCGTGTTCAACAGAGGTATCTGGCCTGTAGCATTGGTACCACCGAGGTTGAAGCCCGTAATAGCCGCCTGTGGATGGCCAAAGTTTAAGATGATTGGAACACCAATGAACAGGGTCAACAATGCGCCAATAAGAATAAAAACGGCTCCAAGATTGACCCAGCCTCTTGCCGAGAAAATATTGCAGGAGCGATCTAAGCGAGCATCATTGACAGGGTCCGGATTGTGCAATGCATCGTCTATGTCCGGATCCTTGTCCCAGCTGTAATGGGCCATCGTTGTTAAATTGGCTACTGGGACTGTCGAGGAAGAATAATCTGAAGCAGCGGCCATGCTGAAACGTGAACCATTGTAAATGCTAGCATTTCTCTGAGGATCTGGGCTATACTATACAGCATGTCAACAAGGCGGATAAAGGATAGTCACTAGCAGACGCACTGAGTATGGGCCATAGCCTAACCCTATTGCACCGGTTGCTACGCCGCGCGCAGTCTCACCGCGACCTTGTACCGACAGCCTCGAACCTGATGGTCTTGGCGGTTGCTGCTGAAAGGTCGGTGGAGTAGTTTGACCATATTGAGGCTGTCTCCTCTGCACAGCTACTCTTGATGTTGTTGGTACAGCAGCATAATTGGGATTGACAGAAAGGTGTCTTGAAGCCATGAGAATCAAGGAGTCGGACTGGATAAACAAGCACAAATAACGCGTTAATCACGGTACATAACTGAGTACTAGTGAACCGCTGGGTTGACCGCGCAGTATCCACCGTCAATGACAATTTCTTGACCATTTGTATAGCAGCCTGCAGAAGATGCAAGATAGACTGCCGTTCCAGCCATTTCTTGTGCACTGGCAGTCATTCAAAGATGATGAATTCAAGTCTCGAGTGAAAACACGTACGTTCCGCTTCTTCCAGCTGGGACAGGCATAACACCCTTTCCAACTTTATCCACATCTGCGGCAGGAATCTGATCCAAAGTCATCTCCGACGCGTAAACACCAGGGGCAATAGCATTGACCCGTACAGGTATCTGTTATTCTGTTCAGGAGTCGTACAACTCTGTGTTTCCAGGAATATTTGACCTTCTTCAAGGAAAATTCAGTAGCCATCATCATTGTCAATGCTCTTGCCGCAGCTTTGGCACTGTTGTACGCGAACTAGAAAGGAATCAAACCACTCAAACCTCAATGCAAAGGACTTACATGATCCTGCGCCAGCTTGATGATTCCGCTGACACTAGTGATATTGATCACAGAAGATGTGTAGCTTCCTCTTTCTTGCGACCCCTTCTCAAGCAGTCCAAGGAATGCTGTCGTAACGAAATAGATTGAGAAGGTGTTGATGGCGTACAAACTAGCCCAGGACTCGAACGACTCGTTTTTGAATAATGCAGTACCCAGACTCTCTGCATTCTCGTGTTCAGGGTCCGACATTCTATTGAAGAATGGCGAGGTGGGACCAACTTGTCCTGCACTTGATAATGACGGTCAGTCTACAAATTACATTTAAAATAAGCCGACTTGTTAACGAGGATGTGCAATCGGCCATCTTTCTCTTGAATATGATTCTTCACTTCCATGATGCTTTCTTTGTTTGAGGCATCCATCTGTAACCTACAGGGTCCGATGAAATTTCAAAGACGTCAAAAATCCGGTAAACGCGCACGGTATGAGACTCCCTGATTCCGATCCGTCCCAAGTATCGGCAGCTTGCTGCAGAACATTCACTCTGCGCCCTGTGATATAAACTTTTGCACCGTTGGCTGCCAGACCCTTGGCAATCATGATACCCTAAACGGTATAAGTTGGAGATCGACACGAGAAATGCATTCACAATCCCTGTACCACCACCTGTGACTAGAGCTATACATCCAGAAAGATCGTAGAGAGTCTTGAGATTGAAGGTTGAAGCAGACATGGGAAGTCAAATCTACAACTCAAATCCGGCCCGCTATATGCAATATATGCATGGCCAACGTGACATCAAGTTCATAACGAGGAGTATACATGAAAAACTTCATTCGGTAAATGTAAATGCTTGACAACAATTTGTTGTAGATGAGGGAGACGATTAAGGAGGTTGAACAGTATTATATCATTATACCAACCATGCTCAAGTGACAACAGCCGAGTTGAAGTTGGAGGTGGATATGTGTGCAGAAAACTCTGCAAGCTGGGAAATGGATGTCGTCGCCGCCCAGGATCCATGCAGTGAAGATAGAGAAGAGCAGGGGTATATATGAAGGTCAGCAGATACCCCAGCTCTCTTGGTATATCTGCTGTGTCGACCTTCAGACGCAGTATGCTCAGGCACGGCAACGCAACGCGTCTCAAAGCTGGAACATGCAGGGAATTAGGTACAAGCGGGTCCACGTTCCGCAGTGGCCATGAAAGCACGAGCTCAATCAGGCGGCAGCAAGTTCGAAGTAGTGCTATTATCTCGTAAATCGCGTATGCACCCCCAGTAAAGCCGTGGTGAGTGTAGTCCAGGTAAGTGAGGTTGTGAAATAAGGATGGAAGCCAAGTCAAACGCACACCATCAATGGTTAACCGTGTCAGACGCGGTGCAAAACCTGAGAACAGGCAAAACTCTTTGGCATCATCATTCCTTGGATATACAAGCGTGAGTTCTTCGAGACGTGGTGCGCGAACGTTACCGCTTCGAGAACAAAGCTCCGATAGCGCGGCATTCCATAGGAATGGGGCGTAGTGAACGAACCTGATCTCAAGAGATCGCCAATGATGGACGGTAGGATTGATGAGGTACATGTACCACTGGACAGAACTAGCGTCTGGGAGTTGTGGATGATGAATAAGACCGCGCTTCGTAAACTGAGATAACAATTGGACGTCGAGCGTACACGCCTTGGCGCGCTGGATACGCTCTTTCCACATCTCTGCAGTCTTATGCCTTAAAGCAACAGAGAGGTCTACATTTATTCGCCTCCACAGCTGGGGTGTCAGAAGAGCTAGACTGCGCCAGGTTCTGCAGACGTGAGAAACGGTTACAGGCAGCATGCTGTCTTCTGTAGACCCAATGACAAATATCCAAGCCAGAATTTCAAACGGAAGGCTGTGGATAGAAAGGGATCCATATGGCAACCTGGTCTGTGGATTCTGTGCCTCTGACTTTGTGAAACGTCTCCATAGTTTCCTTTCAATTGTCAGCTAGCTTTGAATAAAACTGAGATCGTACCAGGACGCCAGCTTGGACTTGAGCCCTGCATTTATAGGCTTGGGCTGTGGATGACGGGTGGGCATATCGCAGTTGTTGGACAATGGCCTTGGAAGACATTACTTAACTAATTAATTACAATACTGAGAGCAGAAGCGGCCAAAGGAAGGAGTTTGGCACCGGATGACAGAACAAAACAAACAAGAAAGATCCGAGGAGATGGCACCGACTGAGCCACAATCAAGCTAGCAAAGAATGGTTATGACCACGTGGTCAGCAACTTAATCCACTATCATCATGGATACGGAGGCCTTGGCCACTGTCCTCACAGAATTGAGTGAAAGACCATTCGATTTCGCGTTACATCTGAAACACATAAGTCTCGTACAGTCGTCTCAAAATGAATCGGTTTCAGCTATGGAAATGATGTCCAACTTCGTCGCAGTTGGCGACGAGATTTGGTTGCCATTGATCACGGCAAAGCGAGCTGCAGTCGATATAAAGACCGCTAACGGTGTAGGAGAACTTCTTGCACTCTACGAAAAGGCAGAGGCCGATTATCTGTGCAAGTTTTTCTCACCAATTTCAGTCATGAATTTCATGTTGAACTAGCCATCCCTATTCTGAAGGATCATCTTGAATTCATCCTTGCACAGTACTCAGTCTATGCTGAAGGTGATCCCAAGCCTTCCGAGTTAGGAGACATATTTTCTCAAATCTGGACACGCTCTGCCTTGCAAGGGATCGTGAACAAGGCTATAGGTCACTTGACGCAGGTAATAACGCTGAAAATCGCATAGGTAAACCTGATTACTTTTGCAGAGCAAAGTTCTTTGGGACCAATTGCGCGACTGGGAATTGGAAAACTTGGAGAACGCCTCTGATTCAGAGAAGTGACTCTTCCGTCTGTCGCGGGAGGGAATCTCACTTGGTTTAGGCAGGAATTAGCTGAGCACGTTGAGCAGTTACTTCTCGGCCGTTTAGCTCAACCTCACTCCAGTGAGCACTGGGTCGTTCTGAATGTAAACTCTAAAAAGTGTCAGACTCCGATGAGACATCTCAGGCATATTCGTCCTTTACCACTAACTATAAGCCACCAGGCCAGTATGAATCTCTCATGGTTGCAGCCTCAAAAACCCGGTCCAAGCTTGCAAAGGCATATGAACGTCGGGAGCCTTTGGAAATGGCCATTGTGGGTCGTTGATTCACTCTCAAGGGCATCGGCACCTATCGAATTGATTCTAGGTACAATCCAACTTTTCTTTGGAAGCATACGCCCGATATGCGACTTATGAAAGACGTTCCAAATATCCTGATATTCTTGTCATGAGTACGGTATATGAACGTGCAGTTGCAGAAGCTGCAAAACGCAGGTTCCAAGGCGAGGTCGGTGCCGAAGAAGCACTTCGGTCATTTTGGGCAGGTTACTGCGACGCCTTGGTTTGTTGCATCGTCAGATCTTTGTAGAGCTCATTCCCGTGCAGAGAATCACAAACGCGGGGGAGGATGCTGAACTGGATGTGTTAAAACGGGCTATTCGGAGCGTCCCTGGCTCAGGAGAAGTTTGGTCGCGATATATTCGCCATCTAGTCAGTTTCATCATCTTCATGCTCATGCTCATGTGGAATTAAGGAACGATTTATGGAGTCCGACAATGCCAATGACTACAGCAATCAGATTTCGGGTATGCAACCTGCTGGCGTTTGGCGTTTACTCGACCATCCATCTAGCTATCTACAATCAGGCATTTTCGACTAATTTACTCCAGTCCGACGTAGAGCAGATCATTCCGGTCACCCTTGCTCGTGCTGGTTTCGAAAGACGTCGTTTTGAGGCTAGCGACTCAGGTGCGTTTGTCTATCTCTAAACAAGTTTCTTCTCATGCAGCAGCCAGATTCGGACATATTTGCGACGCTAGTGGCTGTGATGGAGAACGGCCTTGACATGGTCCAGAAGGGTGAGTTGCTTGCAGCACTTGTCTGCGGGATTTAGCAAATATAGCGTCGCGAGCTGGAGACGCCAGACTTCGTCTCGAAAAATTCCTGGCGGACGTCGTAAGTTCATGACCTTGTAAAATCATAGTTCATTGTGTTTTCCTCAAGTTTCGTTCCCAAACGCTCGAAGACAATGTACTTGAGGTTTGGCAAGCTGCCACCAAGCATCATAAAGCCAGCTATCTTCCCTGGACTCTATACATAGAAGCCCTGATGTGCGGTGTTTTCTTGTGCGATTTAGCCTGTGCCCTCATTCTTGAACTAGCGCAAAGAAAGATTTTGATGCAGCCAGATCAACGTTTAAATCTCTAGCATATAAACAGTTAGATTGGCCACAAGCCATATGGGAGGCTTGGCTTGGATTCGAGCATTTGCATGGATCGGTAGAGGAAGTGGAAAGCTGTCTGGACACTATTGAGCAAGCCCAATTCAAGCTGAGTACACAGCTCGCTAAGGTTTGTCTTAAATTCGGGCTCACGGATCGATTGAATGCCAACCTCCCACCAGGCTTCCCACATGGCTGTTGACCCGCAGCCTCAGGAGCAATCAACTAACGAGCAACCCATGGATATAGATCAACCACAAGCATCAGACCGAGGCGTCAAGCGACCCGCGGAAGAGTTACGGCCTGCAGACGTAAACAAAAAGGCCAGGATAGGTGTGTTTCGTATCAGTCCCACTACTCGACTAATTTCAATCATTGAGAACCACCGCCGCCACCTCTCAAGAGGTTAAAATTTATTGTGTCTGTCATTCAATAGCTGACCCGATTGCAGAGATCGCGAAAACTGCACTGTGTTTGTTGCCAGCCTTTCGGCTGCTGCGACAGAAGATGACTTGACGCAACTGTTCAAAGACGTCTGTTTCATCTCCATTCGTAATTCGAACGATTAACATGGCCTCTAGTGTGGAAAGATTAGGGAAGTAAAGATCTCCACACTTGCCCCGGAGTCTATGGTTGCAATTGTTGAATTCTTTGAACGTGTATGCGCATCCTTTACTCTTATCTTGATACCCATTCAGCTTTTTTAGGATTCAGTACCACAAGCCTTGACGAAAGATAAAAAGAGAATAAAGGACGAGGAAATTGCCGTTCATCTGGCATGGCAATCCACACTTTATATCACCAACTTCCCGGAAACGGCCGATGATGCGTTTATTAGGAATCTTTTTGGCAAGGTACGCGTGCCACACCTTAATTTGTTGATTTAGTATGTCCACAGTATGGCACCATATTCGACGTGCGATGGCCGAGCAAAAAGTTCAAAAGTACCCGCCGCTTTTGCTATCTGCAATATACGTCACCGGTAGGTTATCGTCACCTTTCCTTACTGTCAAATATTCTGATACCATTAGTTCTCTGCCCAAAGCGCTCTCGAACTGCATGGCACTGAATTACAGCCAGATCTTGCTCTTAATGTTTTCATCTCTAACCCAGAACGAAAGAAGGACAGAAGTGATCGTGATGCGAATGACCGTGAAGTTTATGTCGCAGGTCTTGCTCGGTATACCAATCAAGCTGATCTCGAAAAGGTTTTTAAGATGGTGAATCATCATGTTCTTTCACTTTGCCAGTCACTGAACATTTTGTATAGTATGGCACCATTAAGGAGATACGAATGGCTTTGGACAAAGACGGGACTTCAAAAGGTTTTGCATTTGTCGAATTTGAAAACGAGGTCATGATTTCGAGCAACGACCTTGTCACACGTTCTGATCTCTTATAGCAAAACGCTTCTGCAGCCTTACAAGCAAACAACTACGAACTAAAGAAGCGTCGCATAGCGGTCACTCTGTCTGATTCGCGTGCTAAAGGGAAGAATAAGTATATAAATTGTACCCGTCCCAGCTCCTCAGCTGATTTGGTGTAGTGGCGGAAACACCGAAACTCGAAGTCGCTCCGTTCGAGTTCGCAATCTTCCGGCCGGCACACAGGAAGGCTTGCTTCAGCAAGCACTTGAGAGAATTGTCAAGGTGAAACGGGTTGAAGTCTTCTCTGACAGAAACGAGGCTGTACTGGAACTGGAGAGTGTTGCAGTACGTGTTCTCAGTTTTCACGTCTTCCTTGTGTGAAAGGATTTGTCCAGGAAGCTGGTAAACTCCTCTTACGATCTGATCCAGTGGTCTTCGATGACAACGTACTGCAATTTTCGGAGGAATCAATGGGTCCAGGTCGAGATGCTCCTGCTGCTGCCGGAATGTTTGTCCCAAGAACAGCCGCTACCAGACCGCGAGCTGGCATTGGCCACAAGAAGAAACCTGTGACAATACCTCCCCAAGCAGCGCCAAAACAGCAGACAGCACTGTCTATCGCACCTAACCAAGGCAAAGGACAGGATGACTTCAGAAAAATGCTCGATAACAGCTGATTATCAAGATTTGTACGTTTAGCGAAGACCATCGTAGTTGACTTGCCAAGGCCGTTCTTGAGAATAGATTATCGTGCCGTCGCACATGCCACCTGTTCATGCTCTGCGAGAAATCTTAAGATATGGATGATGACATCTATAACTATTATGGGTAACAAGTACCTTAAGCTATTTGCGCAGACGAACAGTCGTTCCCTATCTTGTCACCACAAAGCAGGGGGAGAAAAAAAATTCTTGTCCAGACGAGTCCAAGGCACTTTTACTGGTACCGAGCGAAGCGACCAAGTAGAGAGCTGCCGTCCTCATTCGCGAATCGGAAGCGATACCATAGATACTTGCCAGTGATTGGTTATCTGCCGTCAGAGTTTTGATTGAGTTGTGCCGCGGAGACTGAAAGTTCACGATTGAGGTGTACATGCGGACATGGAGCATAGGCCATCAGAAGGGGCGCAAGACCAAAAAGGCAAGTCGTAGGAGGCGGACCGTCCAGAGCCACTGTAGAAGCACTGGGCGAGATCAAGCACCTTGGAAACCACTATTGTAGTGAGTGGTTCCAGAAAGATATCACGCGTGGTAAGTGGCCAGCGACAAAACTAGTGACATTACGACGAAAGGGGAATTCAATCAACACTTTCATCCGAAGAAGTGCGAGAGTTGACATCATCCTGTATCTTAGAACCCACAGATGGTATAAACGTGAAGCTGTTAGTCCTTAGAGGATCTGAGAAAAAACCATGAGCAGCTGGTGGCGGCCGAGAAGGGCGTGTTACCATTTATACGTCCGAATTTGGGTGTGTCTACAGAACTGGTTGGAAATCTATTTCTGAAAGTATGAGATAGCTGATGAGACTTACTAGAGCCTTCGGATGGTTGAGGCTGCTCTTCTAGTGCATCATGTAAGTGTTTTGAACCCTCGGAATTTTCTAATAAAGAGTTGTGGCGCTGGAGCTGTTGACTATCAAGATGGGTACTATCAGCTGGTACAAATAGATCCAGCTCTTCAAATTCCTCATCTTCTTGTAGCTCTGGAGGAGTCATGCCAGGAATGTGGTCTGAAGATTGCGGTGGTATACGGTGCAAAAGACCGAATCTAATAAAGATGCATGACCAAACTAATGCTGGTGAAAAAAAAAACGTACCCAAAAACGCAACCGAGTAGCCCCTCGCCTCCCCAATGCCTGTTGGGTATCAGAACAACTTCTCTGATACAGCTTGCATGCAATCAGAAGGATGGCTGTTGCGAAAATACAAACACGTACTCGAAGTCGTAAGAATAAACATATACCCTCAATGGCTTATCGACATGTTGTTCAACAAGGTCATAAAAGTCATTCTCGGCACTAAGAACTCCGCCTGACCAGCCGATAATATAGTCACCATGAGGAACGAGTCCGGCACTCTCTCCAGGGCTTCCTTGAATTACATCCAGCACATGCCAGGTGACGTTAGCGTTTTCTGGTTCACATATACGCATGCTGAGACCTAGTAGGGATGGTTGAGAGGCCGCTGAAGAGTCTGTAGACTGAGACCAAGCTCGAGAAGGAGTTATTGGAACAACTGCGCAGTAGAAGAAATCAAACACAGTGCGACTTGCATTTGTAAATGAGTACCTGCCTCTGGTATTCTGACTCTTACTGCTCCAAACTAACAAGTCTAGAGTGCGGCCTTCATGGGCTTCGACAATCTTTTCGAGCTCAGCAACATCCGTATTGTGCTGAAAATTCGATGAATCTCCTTCAAATCCGACCAAGAAGTCGAAAAAGGGCTCAATGTCTGTCTGAGATGCAGGAGAAAATGGCGTGACTCGTAAGACGTGTAATGCGCGTGGAGGTGACTGGTTTTGCTCGACTGATTGACCAGCACCCATTTAAGCAAGCAAGTAGTAACAATCACGTGATATCATATTCGTTCACCCCAGGTTCTCTGTAGCTACTGCCAGGTTTAGGCTAATGTTTTCTGATTGAGAATAGAAGATATGCGTTGCGTGGGACAGTTTTAATTGTTCAGGTGCCTTGATTTTTCCGACCCACCTATGACGACTGCAAGACTCGGTTCTAAAACGACCGACAATGGCCCATAAGTGACTCGAGATCCGTTGAACCAGTTCAAGTAACATGATGCTAACCCTGGCCCTTACCATTCCAATTGGAGGACCAGTATTCCAGAAGAGAATGTCGGGGTACGTCAAGTCTAAAGTATAACTTCCTGTGAGTATGTCGGGAAATTAACGGATGAAAAACGTGACTTAGTTCGCCGTGTCACGCGTGACTTTCCTGGAAATTTTTCAAGTTGAACCTTGGACTGCGAATAGACTCGTTCACGACTCGCGGCATGGTGGGTTTTCCTCCGAATGCGTAGCGTGAATCTGAGTGAACGACAAGCTGACTTATGTTCATTTGCCGTCGTGCCTTCATACATGACCTGTTCGCGCTCCATCACCCAGTTTTGCCCCTCTCGGTCCGTCATTCAGCTTCGGTGGCGACTCTTCGTCGTAATATCAACCTTGGCTCTCAAGCTGTACCTTTTTCACGGCCCGAGAGTGCCTATTCGCTCTCCAATTCTAGTGTCTGGTCAGCCTCTACTAAGAACCATCTGGCCCTTGACAACGAACACTTGTCTCTCAAACTTGAGGCCATTTCGCGTCAGGAATCTATGCCACCGAAAGCGGGAACGGTGGAAGCAGACCCGGATTTCATCACACCCTCGCAGTATAAAAGTCTTTCGCAAGACCGTTCTACTTCGTCGTCTGCTACTACAGAATCATTGACCCAGCCCACCGTAGAGAACTATCTCTACTTGTTCAATGTCTTCACATCTCAACGCTCCGCGAAATGGATTAACATTTTATTGAGAGACATCCTCCTCCGTCCTACCGTTCTCCGATTACACAAGATCGAGATGTTCAATCAATTCATATCAACAGGGGACTTTACTTTAATGTCAGGCATCAATGTACTCCTTATGACAAAATTTCTGTCCCGGTCGTCTGCTGGAAGGCAATGGCTCCACCGGAAGCTGTTCGACACCCTAATCATGAAAGTCTCTAAAGACCTGGGTCCAGGAGATTCGCATCGGCGGGTAATGGAATACTTGCAGCCTCTTCTTCTTGCCAAGCTCGATTATCTAGGCGAGGCACCCACCACTCTAAATTCACCTTCGTTCAAGCCACCTCCGCTCATCTACAGTTCGTTCCTGTTCATCAACAGACTAATCGTGATGGGCAAGCAGACCTCTGCCCTGGATGTGTTCCAATGCCTTGTCAATCAGCGTTACGTGCCTGCTGAGGCCTTGAAAGCGGCTTCATCCGGCGTCGCGGACTTTGGCTTGATAGTTGTGTCGGGCCTGATCAGGTCCTGCCTTTATTGGTACGAGCGTTCCTTGGCTGTTCAGCTCCTTGGAGCTCTTGTCAAGGCCAAAGGAAGCTCCGACACATGTCGGGACCAGCTGTATGATCTGAGCGTCGCTACAATATTATCTTGCTTGGACTCTCCTTCTCCATCCGAAATGCTCACTGTCGTGCATTTGATTAGAAAAGTGCATGACTTCTTTCCTGTACCGGACAGCCTAATTCGACGGTTCTATTTCGCTGTTTCAGGTGCTGAATACGGAGAAGCGGCGAGCAGCTTATACATGTTCACTCGCCAACCGAACATCCAGGATCAGCACCATTATCCCCCACCCCAAGGCGATGCCATTATGCCTTTGGTAAATTTCCTCGCCTCTCATGGACACTACCACTTCGTCCGTCTTATTGCGCAAGAAGCCGTCAACGGGACGATTTTACTTCCTTACCAGTCGCAAGCAGACTTTATTTCCATGGTTGTGGCAAGTGGAATGGCCGGACCAGCACGTACTCTGTGGATGCGCTATTCCAAGAGCGGTGACGCAGTAGCAGGAAATGCCAGACTGATGATTCGGATGGTCAGTGCATTTACACATCTGTCGAGGAAGCGCGCTGTCAATGCGACACGGTTATCGGAGCAAGACGCTGCGTCCGACGATGCCGCAGACTTCGGTCGCCAGGTTGTGACCAAATACAGAGAACTACATGACCCATCGAAAAAGACAACTCATCACTTCGCAATAAACTCTCTGGGAAGAGCATATATGATCCTCGGAGACTTTAGAGAGGGCTTCAGGATACTGAAAATACTCGTCAAACAGCGACGCGTCCCGGATCTTGCGAATATAAATGTCGCCATCAGTTATTTTGCGGAACACTCTCCAGAACAGGCTTCCAAACTTATTGAGCTGATGATTGAGCGAGGCCTGGCTCCAGATGGCACGACGTTTGGTACAGTTATCCATTGGGCAGCATTCAGGGGTAATATCTCTCTTGTCTTGGCACTGCTACGTCGAGTCAGACAACGAGGAGTGCAACTCACTGACCGGACGATAGCTTCTATCATTCGGGGACTGGTTTCACCTTCTCTAATGAGCACTCTGACGCATATAGCTCGGTTGGAGCGACTAGAGCAAGTGCTGCAACTTATTGAAACAGATCTGCAAAATATGCGACATCTGTGTACCCCGCACATCGCCAAATACCTGGTGTTTGCATCACTTCGGACGAGAGCAGGGATGTTGGCGTTCAAGTTTTGGAAGTTGCTGCTGAAAGACCGTGAAGGTTGGGATGATCGTGAACAGAGATTCATTCGGAGGCTCATCAGGACGCAACTTAGAAGTAACCGGGCAGTGAGGGAACTCGACAAGAGATTGCCAGCTAAGGGCCGGGACGCCGCAACATTTGGAAACGGGACTCGCAATTAGACGGACCTTGTGCCACGCGCCCGAGAAGCTTAGAATAAAATTCCCAGTATGTAGCGTATAAAGGTGCCGAAAATCAGAGCCATCGCCTTGGAACAAGTGGGGAAATTCCGGCAGCCCCGTTTTGAGAAGCATGCTAACGAACCAGGTGATACTGGGCGATTTAGGAAACGTAGCAAGTTGAACTGTTTTGCAAAGGATATAAAGGCAACACGAGACTTGACAGAAATCTGAGTGTCCTCGTTACGACTGCTACCAATCAAATCCCAACCGGCCGAATCTTTCTTTGTAACATTATCTCCCGCCACTCTTCCTCCATGCCTGTCGCCAGACCAAAGAAAGAGACAAGTTCAGCCACGCCTCCTTCCGACGACAGTCATAAGGAACCGCTCTCTGAAAACAGCAAAAGTAAACGCAAGTAAGTCCGACGATTCCCCGCATAACACTTATTTTCCTACAACCTTGTATTTCTCTCTCGTCCACCATGTCGTACTTTTTTATTCATTTTTGTGAATCTGTACTGACCCTTCCTCTTCTTGCAGGCGTCAGTCTCAGAGTGCGTTATGTCTCGCATATCCCTAACATTCCTCACCCTCTCCCAGGCTGCGATGCGTGTCGTGCTCGCAAAGTAGGCTACAGTCCAGCCCTGCATATCATCCTTACCCTTCTAGGTTCGTTGTGCACGCGAAAATCCTGAGGACCAAAAGCAGTCTTGCAAACATTGCATCTCCTTGCAGATCCCATGCACTTACGAGTACCAGCCGAAAAAACGCGGACCACCAAATCTGTATCTTCGTCGCCGGCAAGAGGCAGAGGCCGCAGCAGCAGCAGCCTTGGAAGCTCAGCACAAAGATGGCGACGTTTCTGCATCTCCGACCAGCACAATCGCCAGTCCCATCATCAAGAGCTCGTCGAGTTATCTCGAGCCCTCTCTCAATGCCGTTCCGATACCACCCTCACGATATCCGATTGCTGCAGATACTTTCCATTCACATTACTCATCTTCTTACAACGGCTCTCGTTCAACTGATTCCGTCTCGACCGGTACTGGATCCCTACCTTCTACTCGCACAGAGGACTCGTACTCTTCAGATTATCCCAGCTCCTTCCCTATCTACAATTGGTCTTACTCTCAAAACACCCAATTACTGAACATGCCGCCTTCGACCATTCCTCCTTTATCATTCTATTATCGTCCCCATCGGCTCGAAGAAATCGCTCCAAGGGACACTATTTCTCTCATAATCGCACTTTTCTTCGACTTCGTGTATCCCCTTACCCCATGCATCCACAAACCCTCATTCATGGCAGACCTCCACGCTCGTCGCGAAGAACGTGATCCTCTTTTCTACGCCCTCGTAATGTCAACCGTGGCTTCCACCCTTGTCCAGGTTCCTCGCTCTTATCTTCCAATGGATCGCCCTGTGGTCAGAAAACTAGCACAGACTTGCCACGAAGCCAGTCGACACATCTCCATCGCTTCCTATGACCCCCCAACATCTATGCATGTTGTAATACGGTATTTGTGAGTTGTGCTCTTCCGGGCGAACATCTCTCACACTATTCAGTGATTGCATCTATCACTTCTGCGAAGGCCACGATGCTACCCAGCATGCCGCCTTCGGAGAGGCTGCCCACATCGCAGTCACCCTTCGAATGCACGAAGAGGCTTCATACGAAGGTCTTGATCCCATCGAATGCGAAGTTAGACGCAGATGTTTTTGGCTGCTGTTTGGAGGTATGTTACGCTTCCTCGTTACCCACGGATCTTACATCTCTTTCCCCACAGCGGATAAATCAATGTCTATCCTTCTCGGCAGACCCATCTGTCTTCGTGATGAGGACTGCACTGTCCATTTTCCCAAGGAACTGGATGACGAATAGTATGTTGGCCCTTTTTCCACGAAGTTTTTCCACTTACAATCGATGTCTTCTTTCTCCTTTTATTTATTTGCAGTATAACACCCTCTGCATACCTTCCCCAACCACATGGAAAGACTGCCCTTGTCTCCGGGCTGAACTACATTTCCCGGATCTTTGCGCTACTCGGCGAAATACTTGTTCGAATCCGCGTAGACAAGCGGTCACCACCGCAAGGCCAATTTGCTACTGCTCGCTTAGAAGAAGTAGAATCACTCCACACGCGAATTATCGCTGCTTTGAGTCATGCACCAGAGCCGCTGACCTTGAAGCCTTCTCACCATGCTCATATACCTCACAGCCCCGGACAAAGTCAGAGCCCGACGCTCTCTCATAGTGTCAGTCACTTACCGCCAGAGTATGGAGGGGCCGGTTTTAGACAAGCCACGTTTGCTGAAGTAAAGGACTTTTTTGATAATCCGAATGCCAGTCGTGCCAATGCCCTGAATCCATTCCTTGTGATGCAGGCCAATCTGTATGTGACGCAGGTGCGGCAGCATGTATCCTTCGCTGAAATTGTGCTGACTTGATTGCCAGCAACTCGTTCGTTTTGTTATCGAACAATATCGAGACGAACTTCTGATGTCTCTGCATGGCACCATTGACGAACGTCAGGTTGCGGAAGATCGCGAGAGTGTTGCTAGCGATCTGTTAATCATCTTGCATAGGTGCGAGTGTGAATCGTGTCGCATTACTAGACTTATACCTTGTTTAGCATTCCTATCCAATCGATTGCCACCAACGGTCCTAGTTTGGTCCATAAAGTACGCTTTGTAGCGTCAACGCTGCTGGATGCTGTGAGCAAAGCGGAGACTGCTCCTGCATCAGCAGCAAGGGCACATGGGTATCTATGTAAGTGTAACCTGTTGCTGGACGACGTACTTGGTGCTCATAGCATTGGAAGGGGATTTCCTGAGTATCCTTTCTGAGATCGAACGGAATTATCTGTACGCAGAGTCTGATCTTTTTTCTCCTCCACCTAACCGGCAATACAGACTTGACGATGACCGAGATGGGACTTCCAGCGCTGATGGCATGATGGTAGGATGATTGCTAGACTTACTTATACTGGATCAATGGATGTTGCAACCTGGCTCGCACGAACCTTACCCATCTATACCCATTTCATTAACGTTTCTCTGTTCGCAAACATCAACATGTATTTTGTGTCTTTACTAGCAATCTTTGTATTTACCATATCTAATACTGAACGTTAACTACTGTCACTCATTGTGTAATCATATGACACGTCGCGTCTCCCCACTTTGCGTCGACTGCGATACTCAAAACCTCATTGCCTACGCGAGAGTTCTTTGCGGACAGACTTTGATAAAGCTCTTGACTCTCAGTGGAAGAAAGTTCGGCGCCTATTTCGCTTGTCCAGTCCTGCGTGACGGTTCAACTGGACGAAGTCGTACACAATGGCTACAGTCGAATTCACAGAAGAAGAACAGGGTCGTTATGACCGCCAGATACGTCTTTGGGGTCTCGAGGCTCAACAAAGGTACGGAGGTTGCGATACAATCATTGGAATTTTTATCGGCGCCATTAGACGCGTTCAAGGTTGGAAAATATATACTGATTTATCTGATAGGATGCGAAGTGCCACTATTCTCGTGGTGCGGCTAAAAGGAACAGCCACAGAGGTCATAAAAAATATTGTGCTTGCTGGCATAGGCAAGCTGGTCATCGTTGATGACGCCTTGGTTGCAGAGGAGGACCTTGGTGCCGGATTCTTCTTCAGAGACGAAGATGTGGGGAAGAAGGTACGGCTGTTCATTGGTGATATCTCGGCTCTTTAAACGTCTTTTGCCTTTTAGCGAGTAGAAGCTGCAAAAGCGCGCGTTGAAAGTCTGAATCCGCTTGTTACTGTGGAAATAATCCCTACACTGTCCACACTAGAAGACTCGGTCATCGCATCAACTCTGAAGGATGTCGATTTGGTGTGTGTCACGGATTGGGACCGCGATGGACTAGTAAGTCTTGTTGCGAACTGACATGGTCCGTCAACCATCAATATAGATCCGTATGAACGAAGCTTCGCGTAGGCTGAAGAAGCCTTTTTATGCGGGGGGCACTTTTGGACTTCTTGGCTATATTTTTTGCGACCTGCTCAATCATGAATACATTAGCCCGTAAGTCAGGTCTTCCGTGTAATCTACTTGCTTACTCTTCTTCGAACCATAACAGTGATCGGTCTGGTGCCCAGAAAGACATCAAAACGGAAGTCGCCTATTCACCTCTACATAATTCGCTGCAATTCAAATGGTCTTCGCTTTCGAAGCGGCAAACAAAAGAATTGAATCCAGCCCCCACATTTTCCATTCTTGGTAGGTTTTAGGTCAAGATCTCATTTGCCAGGTACTCAATGCTAATCATAAGCAATCTGGGAATATCAGTCAATACACCATGGCTCTCTCCCTCATCATACAAACCAGGCAACCGAGTTACTATCGATTGCCAATTCCATCATAGCATCTGCCGATGTCAACAAACAGGTTTTGACGAAAATGCCGGAGGATCTCACCGAGTAACGCAGTCTATTCGAAGATTCTTTGACTCTGATACAGTTTGGCAGATCTTTATCAGTCACAGCGGCCACTGAGTTCTCACCGGTTTGTGCTGTGGTAGGAGGCATGCTAGCTCAGGATATCCTCAAAGCTTTGGCTGCAAGAGAGGCTCCTATAGCTAACTTTTTCACTTTTGATGGAAACATAGGTTCCGGTACTGTCGTTCGAATGCAAATGCCATGAAATCATCGGATCTCCGTTACCTTGAATCTATTCGTTGTTCTAAGTTCATTTCAAAAGAGGCGAGTCTATTTTTCCGACGGTTGGACAGAAGAATCTCCGTACAACACCCGGATATATGCTCTATATGCTTTTGACGCAAAGAAGCCCCTTGGGTCATTCAACTCACTTCATAAATGTCATTCAGTGACAGACTGGTGCCGCTCCAACTACTCCAATCATGCTTGTGATCATCACTGACCGGTACTGACCAGCGGTCTCCACTAATATTAAAGTTTCTGGATGCCGCTTTTGGTCTACCTCTTCAGAGTCTTCTCTCACTGTACTCATGAAATATCACATGGTTGGCGCCGGTCACGAGCCGTACCTTGTCCTTCAAAAGCCGCTTGCCAATGAGCTCCGATCATACAGAATTGTTTCAAGTTATTGTGGTTGGTTCAGGTCATGCAGGTAGTTGTGCCGCACTATCTGCTATCGAGTCCGGCTGCAAAAGAGGTTGGTCTGTCAACGGGCATCATATACTACTTATCTGGTCAGTTGTCGTGCTTGAAAAGGCTCCTCCAGAGTGGGTAGGAGGTAATGGCTACTTTACTGCCGGAGCTCATCGAACCGTGCATGCCGGACTGTCTGACCTGCTATCGGTTGTCCGTAACATCACCCCGGAGATGGCGGAACGCATTGATATTACACCTTACACTCGCGAGAATTTTATCGAGGATGTGCTTCGTCTCAGTGAAGGAAAGTCGAACTTGTCTCTTGTTGAAGCTTTAGTGGACAACTCGCGAGACAGCATCGGCTGGCTTGCAGCCTATGCCGGTATCCCATTTGTCTTTTCCTTTCACAGGCAGGCGTACGAGATCAACGGAAGACAGCGGTTCTGGGGTGGCATGGCTCTCAGTGTGGAAGATGGAGGTAAGGGACTGATCGCGGCCCATCAGAGAGCACTGGAGAAGGCAGGGGTCGAGATTTGGTTCAATTCATGTGTCACAGACCTAACTCTTAACAATGGCGCAGTTGAGGGGGTGGTTGTCGTTAAAGATGGCATTGAACACCGTCTATCGTCATCGGCCGTTATCTTGGCAGCTGGAGGGTTCGAAGCCAGTCCTAAGCTCCGTGCAAAACACCTAGGAGCCGAATGGAAGAGAGCTAAAGTCCGCGGTGCGTTATTGTTTTGTATCGTCTGTCCAACAGCCTGGTTTATTCATGTCACCACTCCAAAAGGGACACCGTATAATACGGGAGAGTGTTTTGCTATTGCAGGGAGAGTTGGCGCCAAATTTACTACTGGCTGGGAAAGCTGCCATAGCACGGCATGGGATGCAGATGCTGCGGACGATGCTGGTGTACGAGACGTAACCAATCAGTAATTGCTATCTAACTCTCTACGTTTTGCTGACTTGAATCCAGGAAAACTAAATCAGGCTATCCGCTGGGTGTCATGGTCAATGCTAACGGCGATCGATTTGTGGACGAAGGGGAAGGTGAGACATCAGCTATATCCATGGGATTGCTTCACTCCTAGGAGATTTTCGCAATTACACATATGCGAAGTTCGGCAGAGCTATTCTTCTACAGCCGGACAGTTTTGCTTTCCAGGTCTGGGATGCTAAAGTCGTCACCTATCTAAGAAAAGAAGAGTATGGAGACGACGTAGTTGACAAGATCACTGCCGACAGCCTGGAAGGCTTGGCAGAGAAACTTTCTATTAAAGGCTTACTGGATCAGAAACGATTCCTTGCAACTTTGTCACGATACAATGAAGCGGTCGGCTTTCAAAGAGCCGAACAGCCCAGACGGACCTGGAATCCATCTATTAAAGATGGCTTGACAACTTGTTCTTCACGAGCCTCACTCTCCATCAACAAATCTAATTGGGCTTTGCCGTTGGATACCCCTCCTTTTACAGCAGTCAAAGTTGCATGTGGGATCACCTTCACTTTTGGAGGACTTTCGATTGACCCCGAAACTGCTGGCGTTATATCCGAGGAGACAGGACTGCCGATGAGAGGGCTTTTCGCCACGGGCGAGATGGTAGGAGGCCTTTTCTATCATAATTACCCTGGAGGCAGTGGACTAACTGCCGGTGCTGTCTTTGGTCGTAAAGCAGGGAAGGCGGCTGCGTTATTATTAGCCTAGCTGTAATAATTTGAACAGATTTGTACGCTGTAAAGATATAAATTACAGTGTACTTGGCTACAGAGTACCGAAGGAACGTGACGTCATTGTGGTAGTGACCTTTCACCATGTCGGCACATATTGTTGACATCGTAACTCAGGCAGTTGACGAGCAGATTTCCAGACGCCAGTCGCATGGCGCAGGTAGCTTTCATCAGACAAAGTCACCGCCCAATACGCCTAGCATGCGGACGGGACCACCGCGGACACTGTCCTACGTCTATTCATCGCCAAATTCTCCCGCAAGCAGCATCAAAGTGCAAGAAAATGGCGACATCTTCCCTCGACCAGTTCGCGAAGGCGAGGACGCGTCAAATAACGAAACCGACTTTCGTGGCGCCTTGGAGGTTGGCTCACCTATTGGCGACAGAAAGGGAAAGAGGCGTGAAAGCAAAATTTCGGAGGACGGTTGGAATCCCATGAAATGGTTTCAGGAGCCTCCCAAAGACGATAAACCCGCGAGTCGCCCTTCGAAACTTCACATCGACACAGCGGACGTTAACAACACGCCAGATGGAGAGTCTGGACCATTTTCTGCATTTCCTGGTGGCCAAAATACAACAGACTCTCAATTTCGTCTTCGGCGTGCTTTCTCAGACCCACATGCGCCAAATAGTAATGTTGGGCGAAAGAAATGGGGACGATTACGGTCTTTGATACCCAATGTCAATCAAAGCGTCAGCGCTACTGCTGGGCGTTCGACAGCCATTTCTCACACTGTTCCAATTACTGATGAACTCATTGCTAGTGGGCTGTCGGCCCTTATGCTCCGGCTCTGGTTTGAACGCGACGAGAAGGGTCAGAGGCGTATTCCTGTCCTATTGCATAGGCTTCGCATTCGAATCAGTGACAGTTTGCACCCCTTGCATGGCAATAAGTCAGTCTTTCGAATAGAATGTGAATATGCAAACGGTGCTGCGCGTTGGGTCATATACCGAAGTCTGCGGGATTTCATTTCGTTGCATGCACATTATACTGTTTCCAATGCATACAATCGCAATGTAGACAAACTTCCCGAGTTCCCCAAGACGAGTGAGTGTCTTGTCACACCTTTCCTGTCATTTTGATTTGTTCTAGGTCTTCCTTACTTCAAATTTCTGAAGAAGGAGAGCCGTGAAAAGGGTGACAGAGTGCATCAAGTTGACTTTGCACGAATGCAACGTGAAGTATTGGAGAAATATCTTCTCGATCTGATTCGCACAGTAGTACGCTACAACGTTAATCATGGATAGATTCCTGACATTTTCTCAGATGTTCCACCCATCACTCAATCGCCTTGCTGGATTCCTAGAGATCAGCGCACTTTCCATAGCTCTGGCTCAGACAGGCGGTGCCCAATACAAAGCCGGTTATCTGCATATAGAGTCGGTTGACAGCAAAGGCTTTGGCAGAAAGTCAGCAAACTGGGGGACCAAAAAGACTTCCAAATGGTGTGCTGTACGAGAAAGCTATCTAGTGGCGCTGGAAGAACCGGGAGAGGTATTTACATCTTCTCTGACCTGCTTTGTTCGCTTTTAGACTTGTAGACGACGATCTGGGACGTCTTTCTGCTTGATTCCGACTTCACGATTGAACAACCAAAGCGTTACTATCGACAGGGTCTACATCTTCTTCACCCTGATAGCTACTATCACAACCAGGGTGAAGAACGGAAGCCACAAGTTCAAACAAATCCTGAAGTTGCTTCTCTCATGGGGACGGTCAGGAGTGGAGTGTCTCGAATCTTCCATCGTTCTCCTAAAAAGAATGTTCACAAATCAGTGGATGGCCATGAAGCAGATCATTCGTCCTCTGAATCTAATTCCTCAATGTCTACACGGCCACCTACGCCGATGCTGGATCCATCTACCAACGCCAACCCGTTCTCCCCTACGACCGAGGGACACCCCGATGACTTGGGAGAAAGCACTCACCCGTGGCGAGCCGATACCAACAAGAAACGAGATGCAAACGAAGTGTCAAAGCATACTTTCTTTATCTCCAATTCTCAAATGAAGCTGAAACTCGTCGCTCGTAATGAGGTAAATGTACTTCAAAATAAAATGAAGCATATGCCCAATCTTCTTTCAAGCGGCAGATGCTCCAGTGGATCACTGGTCTGGAAAAGGTGGCTGCGACGTCGCATTTTACAGGTAGCAATCGGTTCGAAAGTTTTGCACCCATACGACTCAATGTCGCAGCACAGTGGTTAGTGGATGGAGTAAGTCTGCCGTAGCTCTTGGTTGCTATTTACTAAGGTCACAATTAGAGAGATTACTTCTGGAATCTTTCGAGGGCCATGTTGCTTGCACGCGACACCATCTATATCCATGATTGGTGGTTGTCTCCAGGTAGGTTGCTTTTGCGAACAAATACTGTATCTGATCTCTCCACAGAGCTTCAGCTGCGTCGACCGAACAAAGAAAAATATCGCTTGGATAAACTGCTCGAACGCAAAGCCAGAGAAGGCGTCAAGATCTATGTGATTCTTTAGTGAGATTGCAGACGCTTACTTCGTATCCTCTGACACCACAATGTAGTCAAGAGGTGTCCAGTCGTACCACGCCGATTGATAGCAAGTAGGTAACCACGATCTACGAGTGGATGGAGTACAAACATTAGCAGCTATGCCAAGCAACGGTTGACTGCGTTGCACCCGAACATCATGGTGCAGAGATCACCTTCCCACTTCCAAACAGGAACGTTCTATTGGGCTCATGTATGTTGATTTTCCAGTCTCATTGATTTTGTTGACGGCATTCTAGCACGAGAAGCTCTGCGTGATTGACCAAACCATTGCGTTTATGGGTGGGCTAGATCTTTGTTTTGGCAGGTAGCTTCCAAGACAATATAGCCTGATATATATTCACTATGAAACCAGATGGGACACGCCGCAGCATGCTCTTACTGACGAGGGTTCTGAAGCGGATCAGCCCGTAATTTGGCCAGGTGCTCTCTGTTTTGGTCGTGTTCATTTCTAATCCCAACGTAGGCAAGGACTATAGCAATCCCCGCATTCTAGATTTTCACGCCTTGAACAAACCCGAGGAAGATATGTACGATCGATCAAAAGTTCCTCGCATGCCTTGGTAAGATTCTCTTCATACTCTTGTTCTCTAATTTGTAAACCTTCCATAGGCACGATGTAGCCATGCAAGTCGTTGGACAACCGGCCCGTGATTTAGCTCGACACTTTGTTCAAAGGTAGGGTCATCCAAATTTATGAAAGAAATATGAATCTTGTATAGATGGAACTACCTACTCCGTATCAAGGTCTTTTTTCGTCATGTTCGTGCCCTGAAATTGAATCCTCATCAGAACCATTCTCGCTTGATGCCTTTCCTGCTGCCACCGCCAGAGTTCAGACCTGGACAGTTGGCGCAAATGGGTTTAACGGGAACCTGTGAAATGCAAATTTGTCGATCCGCCGGGCCATGGTCGATTGGGACACCGAGCAAGATAGAGCATTCAATCGAAAATGCATACTTGAAAGGTGCTTGTTTGTGATTAACAAATTGCCTAACCAACATTCGTCAATGTCAGCTATACAACTGTCGGAGCACTTCGTTTACATTGAGAATCAATTTTTCATTACATCGTAGGTGCAGACAGTTAGATTCCCAGGACACTGACTGGCTCCTAGAACAACAGTCAATGATGTGAAGATAGAAAATAAGATCGGGGATGCATTGGTCCATCGTATCATACAGGCGCATCGTAATGGCACGCCTTGGAAATGTTGTATCGTCATCCCCCTTCTCCCAGGTTTTACATTTCCTGTTGACCACAGTGATGCCAGTGCAGTAAGCCATCACAAACCAAGTATCTAATTTTTTATCTTTCCATCCCCAGATTCGTATAATTTTAGAATGTCAAAATCGTACTATAGCACGAGGTCCCAATTCAATTTTTGCCCGACTCAGGAAGGAGGGTATAGATGTAAGCTCTGACTGTTTATTATCGACGCGGAATTTACTATTTTAGCCGGACAAACATATTTCTGTTTTTTCCCTCCGCAACTGGGCAAAACATAAAGGGGATGTATTAACTACCGAACAGGTCCGAACTGTGTTTACGAATTATGAGTGCTAACGCATGATAATAGGTTTACATCCACGGAAAAGTCTGCATCGTAGATGACCGCTTGGCCATCATCGGAAGTGCAAATATCAATGAACGCTCTCAACGGGGAGATCGCGATTCGGAGATTGCTGCAGTCATACGAGACACAGACATGATCGATTGGTGACTTTTACCCTTTCCCTTAGGAGCACGCTGATCAGACGCAGTACCATGGCTGGTAAGCCCTTTAAAGTCGGCCGTTTCGCGCACAGTCTACGTCTGAGGCTCATGAGGGAACATCTGGGCGTTGATGTCGATGCTATGTATGACGAAGACCTGATGGTCAACGATCCTGTAAAGCCAGAGCACGAACAAGAAGCTTGGGACCCGGAATTTGAACAGCAACGTGGACAAGAGGGTGTTACCCGAGTCAAGAAGTCTGAACAAAAAACTGCAGCTGGTGAATTGTTCCGTACCACTATGCAAGGAGTAGACCAAGGTTAGACCCTGAAGTTTCTACATTTTATTGAGTTCTGACTCCTGAGTAGCTTTGCACGCTTCTGGAGAGGCGACCTCCGTCACAACAGCGAAAGCTTTGCGGAAAGTCGGACTGATCTCTGATGCAGTGCCAGAGACTGCAGGCGATGAGGAAATTGAAAGGGAAAGACATACATACACCCGAGAAGGCAAGGAGGAGCCGGGATTTACTAGCGCCATTGTGCCCACATTGGAGGAGAAGATGGTCATAGAGCAGCAGAAAGGTTCCCCAAGAGAGAAGGAGAACCACCTCGATGATTCTCAGAGGTCTTCAGCCACCCTTAATGGAACCCCTCCTCAGCCCGATACACCGCAGGCGAGGACAAAGGATGGCAAAGAGCTTTTTGGCGCTCCGGCTGATGCTTCTGCCTCCGCCGAAACCGATGATAAGCCTCCGCATGCGCGTTCAGGTGTTGATGACGCCAACGAAGAAGAAAGAGCTGCTCCAGGTGCTCGAGCAACTATACGAAGGCACCTAGCCAGCAAACTCGGGAGTAAAGTGTGGACATTGCCGACAAGCAAACCCCATGTGGACCCAGAAGGATTTGAAGACCCGATCTGCGACGCATTTTGGAAAGACGTCTGGGTTGCTTGCGCAGTTCACAACGTAAGAGTCCTGATTATTGCCAGCTGTACTCCCTAACTGCTTCGACGTAGACGGAGATTTTCCGCAAAGTTTTTCACGCTATCCCTGATGATTTGGTGACGACATGGAAACAATACCGGGAATTTGTTGTGCACCACGAGCGAATGAACAAACCTGTAATGTCGTCTTGTGACATTTCAGCTCCAACTAACCTCATTGCAGCCCAAAGATAGCACGACACCGGAGGCTGTTGCTCGAGCACCATCTGAGACCGGTGATCAGGAGGCTCCAGGTCGAGATGAAAGGTTGGTTACTTATGCTGAAGATACAGCAGCCGAGGAAGTAGAGACGGTTATGAACTCTACTTCGGACAAGGACGCAAAGAGTAAAAAATCTCCAAAGGGTACGGAGCCGTTTGAAAGAAGGGAACGTGATGAAATGGAGAAACTGTTGGGCGAGGTTTGCGGCCATCTGGGTATGTACTTTAAGTGGTATTTCGACTGGGCTGATAAATTTGAAGTTTTGTACCCCACCCGTTTTCTCGAAGGAGAAGATGTTGCGGATAATTTCTTGTTCAATGCTGATAGGTCTGTCTTTGTTCTTCTCTGGTCATTGATATTCACTACTTTGAATCAATAGGCTCCTTCCGCTGCCTATTTACGACTGATGGACAATATTAGCACACTATAAACTTTCTGTCACTTAATGTAAAAGAACGCATTGACCTGGCATTGAGAACTTGAGATCCGGATATGAGACTTCGATGAAGGAGACTGGCGCCATTGTTCGTCATTCACTCTCTGAGTGATCTTTGATCATTTTGTCTGACGGTGGCCGGCCTGCCTCCTACAATGAACGGCGTCTTTGCTGCCGCTGTCGCGCCTTTTACACGACAGAAGCAGAAAGATCGAGAACCGAGTGGACGACCACTGCTGCCAAGTATCGTTACTGGTGAAGGTTTGGCGCCGACAAGTCCTGGACCACCGAGTTCTGTTGCGACAGTGGTTCCGACCCGACATAGGTCACCACCTTCGTATGGGGCGACCTCAAATTGGGAAAGTCCTTCCCGTAGTCCTGAGCGGACGAGAAGAGACGCGTTGAATCGTGTCCCCGAAGAGAGTGCTGTAAATTTTGAGGGTGACATTCTGGATGAAGACGACCCAGGCTCTGAAGTGGAAGAACTCGTTTTAGAAGAGCAGGGACTGTACAGAGGTTGGTTTCTTTTCTTTCTGTACCAAGTTGGCGTCTGACCACGGTAGGCTCATATAAACGCTTAATTCTTTTGCACAGTCTGACCATCCTGACCTTGTTGCTGGTAAGCACTCTACTGGCATTGTTGCCTGTTCTCGTCTACCATCCGAGTCGTACACCGCCTTCATCCTATCCTTATGCACACTACCTTCCATATCCCTTGCCAGAAATTCTGGTCTCTGCAAGTCTTTGGGCACTTTCATATCTGCTCAGGATTCCAATTTACTCTCTGTTCGAATCAGTCTCACAAAGTGCAGTCAGCACCGTCCTGTCTACTACCCTTCAGACCGTCGTAGTTGTAGGCCTTCGTCTTATAACATTTCCTCTTCTCCTTATACCCCATCACATGGCCTACCCCTTTCCTACCTGGCATGATTTCACTTTCGGGCGCGTGTGGTGGTCTGCGTTAGGCTGGGCCATTGCAGAAAGCCTCGTGGCAATCAAACAGGGCTATGATGCAATAGCACTCTACCGTTATGTACTTGTCACTGTCCAGAAGAAACCGATATTGGTTTCATCGGCGGTAGACACTCAGGCCAGTCGGAATAGCTCCTTAACAGGAACCTCGGACAATATCGACCGTGAAGAAGGAAGTTCTCCAGTGAACTCGCGGCCTCATCTTCATCTCAGCCTCGAGGATTCACTTCAGATACAAATAGACAATGACTTTGAGCAACTTCTAGCACTCAAAGGCAGGGAAGAACTGGAGGAGATTTATGGTGTACCTATCATTGTGAGTTTGCCAATCCATTATAAGATGTACTATTCAAGTCTTTATAGCGAATCCCTGTATTCATTTTGTGCCTTCAGCGGGTCAACTCGCTGCTACTGGCGCTTGGATTAACGCTGCTGTTGTCCGCAGCCTACATACGCTCATCAGTACCTTCTGCCACTTATCCTCCAGTGACTCTTCACGAGTTGACATACATGATCGCAACTCTATCCTTCCCCGTACCCTCTGCAGGGAATATCACGCTGCCTGTTGTCTTCCTAATCCAACTCTTTCTCAACATCCTCCATACACCTTTACTTCTTCCAAGAATTGGCATTCATACCGTCGTCTACATCGCGTTGTTAGTGTCCTTGGGAAGTTTTTTCTCAGGATTGGGTGTCTGGAATGCATTAACATAGCAATCTGTATAGTTACTTCTTGGATATAGGGTTATACAACTTTGAACATCACGGTTATACGAGGGTCTGTGACTCAATCATATAAGTTCCACATCGCACGTGACTCGCTTAACTTTGCTCACCTACATTGATTTGCAGGATGAGTCTACCACCTCCTCCTCCAGGTTTTCGCCCGCCACCAGGCATGGCGCCACCGCAGAATGTCGGCTTTGGCTCAAAACTGCCGTCAGAAGGTCAGCAGCTGTGGCTATCGAGACATATTTTTCTAATGATTTAGTCGTTGCCCAAAAATCATTGAAATGGGTTCAGATGCAGCGCAAAAGATACGGAGAAAAGCGAAGGGGTGGCTATGTTGATATGGGCAAACAGGCGAGTCTTGTTATGCCTTTGAATGGCTCTTTTCTCACTTGTCGCAGGACCTACCTCCGGAACATGTCCGTAAAATCATCAAGGACCATGGTGACATGAGCAACCGCAAGTTCAGGAACGACAAGCGTGTTCATCTTGGTGCTCTTAAATACGTTCCTCATGCAGTTATGAAGCTGCTTGAAAATCTTCCTTTTCCTTGGGAGCAAGTTCGTGAGGTCCCTGTTCTGTACCACATAACGGGCGCTATCACCTTCGTCAACGAAATTCCTCGTGTCATTGAGCCAGTTTATCATGCGCAATGGAGTGCGATGTGGATTGCCATGCGAAGAGAAAAACGGGATCGTAGACACTTTAAACGCATGCGCTTCCCCCCATTCGACGACGAAGAGCCTCCTCTGGACTATGGCGATAACGTTCTCGATGTCGATCCACTCGAAGCAATTCAGCTCGAACTCGACTCGGAGGAAGACAGCGCTATCCTGGACTGGTTCTATGATCCCAAACCTCTCCTTGATACACCTGCGGTCAACGGTTCGTCGTACAGATATTGGTCTTTGTCTCTCCCTGTCATGGCCAACCTGTATCGACTGGGGAGAACCCTTCTTTCTGACCATGCTGATAGCAATGCCAGCTATCTCTTCGACAAGAAGTCTTTCTTCACCGCAAAGGCTCTTAACATGGCCATTCCTGGTGGCCCTAAATTTGAGCCGCTCTATCGCGACATGGACATTTTCGACGAAGACTGGAACGAATTTAACGACATCAACAAAGTCATCATTCGCCAACAGATTCGCACAGAATACAAGGTCGCTTTCCCTCATCTGTACAACTCACTCCCCCGTTCTGTTCACATTTCACCGTGTCATAGCCCCAAGAATGTCTACATCCGTACCGACGACCCCGATCTCCCTGCTTTTTACTTCGACCCTCTGATCAACCCCATTTCTTTGCGTGGCTATACGCCCAAGAATGCTCCACTCGTTTCTCACGAAGACAGCGTCTTTGGACCCGACGGCGCCGACGAAGACACGTTCAACCTCCCAGACACAGTGTCTCCCTTTTTAGCAGATAAAGATCTCGAGAACGATCTGACTGCCGATGGTATTGCTCTCTGGTGGGCTCCGGAGCCATATAACCGTCGTTCTGGTCGGATGCGACGAGCACAGGATGTACCTTTGGTGAAGAACTGGTACTTGGAGCATTGTCCCCCCAACCAGCCTGTCAAAGTCCGGGTCTCGTATCAAAAACTTTTGAAATGTTATGTCCTGAACGAGCTGAAGACGAGGCCAGAGAAGGCTATGACGAAGAAGAATCTGTTTCGACAACTCAAGGCGACCAAGTTCTTCCAAACCACCAAACTGGACTGGGTTGAAGCCGGTCTGCAGGTTTGCCGACAGGGTTACAACATGCTAAACTTGTTGATTCATCGAAAGGCAAGTTGTTATAGTGCTCCAACTTGTCTTGACTGAGCATCTTACAGAATTTGAACTACCTTCATTTGGACTATAATCTGAACTTGAAGCCCGTCAAGACTTTGACCACCAAAGAACGCAAAAAGTCTCGTTTCGGAAATGCGTTCCACCTTTGTCGAGAAATCCTTCGTTTGACTAAGCTTGTCGTCGATGCGAATGTCCAGTTCCGTCTTGGTAACGTCGATGCTTTCCAACTTGCTGATGCTCTGCAATACATCTTTGCCCACATTGGGGCTCTGACAGGCATGTATCGGTACAAGTACAAGGTCTGTCTTGAATCTCTTCTCGTTTGCATAAACTCACCGCAGTGTACTAGTTGATGAGACAAGTTCGCATGACGAAGGATCTCAAGCATCTGATTTATTATCGGTTTAACACAGGCCCTGTAGGTAAGGGTCCAGGTAACGGTTTCTGGGCTCCTGGTTGGCGTGTTTGGCTGTTCTTCATGAGAGGTATCGTTCCTCTTCTTGAGCGATGGTAGCTGCCAATGTTTTATTCATCTGCGCCGTCTCATCTGTTTTTAGGCTTGGAAATCTGCTCGCCCGTCAGTTTGAAGGAAGAAACAGTAAAGGTGTTGCCAAGACGGTGACAAAGCAGCGTGTCGAGTCGCACTATGACTTGGAATTGCGAGCTGCTGTAATGCACGATATTTTGGACATGATGCCCGAATCGATCAAGCAGAATAAGTCCAAGACGATTTTGCAGCATTTGTCCGAAGCCTGGAGATGTTGGAAGGCCAACAGTGAGTGTCGGCAGCGAATTGTTCATTCTGTATCCTCATTTATTTTTCCCTAGTTCCCTGGAAAGTTCCCGGGATGCCGACTGCCATCGAAAATATCATTCTTCGATACATCAAGAGCAAGGCTGATTGGTGGTGCAGTGTTGCTCACTACAATCGCGAACGCATAAGGCGTGGAGCAACGGTTGATAAAGCCGTTGTTAAAAAGAATCTGGGACGTCTAACCCGTAAGTCGCTTCGTCCATTTGTTGCCGATTTAACTTGTCGTACAGGTCTATATCTCAAGGCAGAGCAGGAACGTCAAAACGGTTATCTTAAAGACGGTCCTTACATCACTGCTGAAGAGGCTGTCGCAATCTACTCGTCGACAGTACATTGGCTGGAGAGTCGAAAGTTTGCCGCCATTCCGTTCCCGTAAGTGACTGCTAGTTGTCTCGTAGTTTCAAGTCTTATCGAGGGTGCAGACCCTTGTCTTATAAGCACGATACGAAGCTGTTGGTTCTTGCACTGGAGAAGTTGAAGGAAGCCTATTCGGTAAAGGGTATGAGCGATCTTTCATTTTTCATCTTATTTACAACTTGCTTTCCGCAGGGCGGTTGAATCAGTCCCAACGTGAAGAGCTAGCACTGATCGAGCAGGCTTACGATAACCCGCACGAATGTAAGTATTTTTTTCCACTGTTATTGAGACTTACGTGTATGTTCCAGGCTTGTCACGCATTAAACGTCTCCTGCTAACACAGCGAGCATTTAAAGAAGCTGGCATCGAGTTCTTTGATACCTACGACAAGCTGATTCCGTGCTATGATATCGAGCCTGTTGAAAAGATCACTGATGCTGTGAGTACTGTCATCCTTTTCGTACCTTCCGTTCCAACCATTCGCGCAGTACCTTGATCAGTTCTTGTTCTTTGAGTAGGCCTGTTCTATATCTTTGCAGCCACATCTTTATGATCATCTTCAGGGCTGACAAGCGTGGTTTGTTCCCGGCATGGATCAAGCCTGCGGATACCGAACCGCCTCCACTATTGGTGTACAAGGTTAGAGTTGTCTGCTGCAATGCTGCAATAACTCATTCTCAATGACAGTGGTGTCAAGGAATAAACAACTTAACTGACATTTGGGAGACTAGTGAAGGAGAATGCAACGTGATGATGGAAACTGTCTTGTCTAAGGTGTACGAGAAGATTGACCTCACCCTGCTCAATCGTCTTCTACGTCTTATCCTCGATCACAATTTGGCGGATTACATCACGGCAAAGAATAATACTGTGCTGACTTACAAAGGTACGTCGAGCTATTACACAAAGTGGTCTGACAGCTGACTTTCCTAGACATGGCCCATACCAATGCGTACGGTCTTATCCGCGGTCTCCAATTCTCTGCCTTTGTATTCCAATACTATGGTCTGATTCTTGACCTGCTGATTCTAACTCTTCCGCGAGCAAGTGCGATGGCTGGTCCTCCTCAGATGCCAAACAATTTCCTACAGTATCGTGACCAAGCAACCGAGACAGCTAATCCTATCCGCCTCTATTCTCGATATGTCGACAAAATCCATATTCTGTTCAGATTTACGGCTGAAGAAGCTCGAGACCTCATTCAGCGTTATCTGTCTGCCAACCCTGATCCAACCAACAACAATGTTATTGGGTACAACAACAAGAGGTGTTGGCCAAGAGATTGCCGTATGAGGTTGATCAAACATGATGTGAACCTGGGACGTGCAGTGTTCTGGAATATCAAGCAGCGTCTGCCAAGATCTCTCACAACTATCGAGTGGGAGGACACCTTTGTCAGTGTCTACTCCCAGAACAACCCTCAGTTGTTGTTCTCCATGTGCGGGTTCGAAGTTCGTATTCTACCAAAGATTCGAACTATCGGTGGCGAGCAGTTCTCGTTGAAGGATGCTGTATGGAACTTGACTAATGAGCAAACAAAAGAGCGTACTGCCCAAGCTTTCCTACGTGTTTCGGATGAGGGTAAGCATCTGCCTCTCTTTTCTTCGGTTTATTCACTCTGCATCCAGGAGTTCAAACGTTCAACAACCGTATTCGTCAAGTCCTAATGAGCTCAGGTTCGACAACGTTCTCCAAGATTGTCAACAAATGGAATACTGCTTTGATTGGTCTAATGACCTACTACCGTGAAGCTGTTATCCATACGAACGAACTGCTGGATGCCCTTGTCAAGGCAGAAAACAAGATTCAGACCCGAGTCAAGATTGGATTGAACAGTAAGATGCCTTCGCGTTTCCCACCTGTTGTGTTCTACACTCCGAAGGTTAGTTCAAAATGCTACTTGCCCGCTCTGTTAATGAACAACTGTACAGGAATTAGGCGGTCTGGGGATGTTATCCATGGGCCATGTCCTCATTCCTCAAAGTGATCTTCGATGGTCGAAGCAAACGGACGTGGTTGGTACGTAGTATTGTGTCGGGTCCTTCCGGGGAAACTGATTGTGCTCAGTTACCCACTTCCGAGCCGGAATGAGTCACGAAGAAGATCAATTGATTCCAAACTTGTATCGATACCTTCAGCCTTGGGAGGCTGAATTTTTAGATTCAGCCCGTGTCTGGTCGGAATATTCTATGAAGAGGAAAGAGGCCACTGCCCAAAACCGTCGTTTGACTCTGGAGGATCTTGAAGACAGCTGGGATCGTGGTATTCCTCGTATAAACACACTCTTCCAAAAGGACCGACACACGTAAGTCGCCCATCTGCCATCTGTGCGCCACTTGACCCCTTTCAGGCTCGCATATGATCGTGGTTGGCGAGTCAGAACCGATTGGAAGCAATATCAGCTGTTGAAGCAGTAAGGATTTCTTTTCTTAGCAGGATCTGCTTTCTAACTTGCGTATAAGTAATCCCTTCTGGTGGACGTCCCAGCGGCACGACGGAAAGTTGTGGCAGTTGAACAATTATCGTGTGGACGTTATCGCTGCGCTTGGTGGTGTAGAAGGTATCCTCGAACATACTCTCTTCAAAGGAACCTACTTTCCAACCTGGGAAGGTGCGTTTCTCCAAAGAGTTCAGAGCCAGTTTTACTTATGAATGGCCAGGTCTGTTTTGGGAGAAAGCCTCTGGCTTCGAGGAATCGATGAGATACAAGAAACTGACCAATGCTCAACGGTCGGGTCTGAATCAAATCCCCAACCGTCGGTTCACGTTGTGGTGGAGTCCGACCATCAATCGAGCCAACGTTTACGTTGGTTTCCAGGTGCAGCTGGATCTTACTGGAATTTTCATGTAAGTGTAGATTATTTCGTTCTATAATATCTCTGATCCTCTACAGGCACGGCAAAATTCCAACGCTCAAAATCAGTTTGATTCAAATTTTCCGCGCCCACTTATGGCAGAAAAGTCGGTGTAATGTGCTCATTGGTCATAATGTCTTACATTTTTTGCAGTTCACGAGAGTGTGGTCATGGATCTGGTGAGCGCACCTATCTATTCTGCCGAGATATCCTAAACATCCGTAGTGTCAAGTCTTTGACCAAGAACTGGAACCTCTCCAGATTGAAACTGTGCAGAAAGAGACAATCCATCCACGAAAGAGTTATAAGATGAACTCTTCCTGTGCCGATATCCTGTTGTTCTCAGCTTACAAGGTACATCTACTGCTTGATAGTATCAAAGCTAAGAATTTCATAGTGGAATATTTCTCGTCCATCTCTTGTAACAGATGTGGGTCCAAAATCAAATCAAACAAAGATATTCTAACCATCTCCGTTCATGATAGGTTAAAGATGTTCTCGATGGTACCACCAGCAACAAGTACTGGATTGATGTTCAGCTTCGTTGGGGTGACTTTGACACGCATGACATTGAGCGATACACTCGTTCGCATTTCTTGGATTATGCAAGTCGTTTCCGTATCTACTCGTCGTCGTCTTCTGACTTCAATGCAAGGTTTCTGACTCGATGAGTATCTACCCATCACCAACAGGTGTAATGATTGGTATGGATTTGGCCTACAATTTGTGGTCTGCCTATGGCAATTGGTTCCCTGGTATGAAGCCTTTGATCCAACAAGCGATGGCAAAGATCATGAAGGCCAATCCTGCTTGTCACGTTCTTCGTGAGCGTATTCGCAAAGGTCTTCAGTTGTACTCCTCGGAACCAACGGAGCCCTACTTGAACAGCCAGGTTCGTAGTGTTCGGTGACCACCATCATAAGCTCATGATCGTTTAGAACTATTCGGAGCTGTTCTCCAATCAGATTATTTGTGCGTACCTTTGGATATTCTGAATGCCACTTATCGTTGATAGGGTTTGTGGATGACACCAACGTCTACCGTGTAACTATGTAAGCAATGTCTCTCATTCTCATTCTCTTGTACCTAACGCTTCCGATTCCAGCCATAAAACATTTGAAGGAAACTTGACCACCAAGCCCATCAGTATGTTATGCATTATATCCTTTTACCAGCGTCTAAATATATTGTAGACGGGGCAATTTTCATCTTCAATCCCCGATCTGGGCAACTCTTCTTGAAGGTCATTCACACAAGTGTCTGGGCTGGTCAGAAACGTCTCGGTCAGCTTGCCAAGTGGAAGACTGCAGAAGAAGTTGCTGCTCTTGTCCGTTCATTGCCTGTCGAGGAGCAACCCAAGCAAGTCATTGTGACGAGAAAGGGCATGTTAGGTATGAATTATTGATTCCACAACGGTTGAGCATCACTAAGATTCTGCACAGATCCATTGGAGGTTCATCTTCTTGATTTCCCCAACATTGTCATCAAAGGTAGCGAATTACAACTGCCATTCCAAGCCTGTATGAAGATGGAAAAGTTCGGAGACCTCATCCTGGTACGTATCACCCTTGACATATCTACTCTGCCTGACGTGGTGCGAAGAGGGCGACTCAGCCGCAGATGGTCTTATTCAGTCTGTATGACGACTGGTTGAAATCCATTTCTAGTTACACAGCCTTTTCTCGTCTTATCCTTCTTCTACGCGCTCTCCATGTGAACAACGAAAAGGCCAAGATTATTCTTCGCCCGGATAAAAACACCATCACCGAGCCCCATTTCGTCTGGCCTACACTTAGTGATGAAGAGTGGATCAAGGTCGAGGTAGCAATGAAGGACCTGATTCTGGCCGTATGTTATCTCGTTACCATCAATTAGACAAAGCTGATGATCGATACAGGACTTTGGCAAGCGAAATAGCGTTAATATTGCTTCTCTAACTGCTAGTGAAATTCGTGACATTATTCTGGGTCAAGAAATTGCTGCCCCGTCTGTGCAACGACAGCAAATGGCCGAGCTTGAGAAGAGCGAGGATGCACAGACTCAGGTCACTGCAGTGAAAACGCGTACCGTTAATTTCCACGGTGATGAACAATTGACCTGGACAAGTGAGTTCATATTCGAAGGGCCTTTTATAAGCTGATATCATTCTAGCGACTAACTATGAACAGCAGCAGTTCAGCAGCAAGTCTGATTGGCGTGTGCGTGCCATTTCCGCGACGCATCTTCCTCTTCGGCTGCAACACATTTATGTGTCTAATGACGATGTCAAAGACGATGCGGCGTCGTTCACTTATGTACTGCCCAAGAACATTCTCCGAGCCTTTATCACTGCTGCGGACCTTCGAACCCAAGTGGCTGCATTCCTGTATGGTGTGTCACCACCGGATAACCGACAAGTGAAAGAGATCAAAGCAGTTGCATGGGTTCCTCAGAGGGGGAGCAATAACACGGTCGAATTCCCAGCGCAGCTGCCCAAGGACGATATTCTGAAAGATCTCGAACCACTAGGGTGGATTAAAACACAAGCACTGGAAATCTCCCATCTGTCTCCGACCGACGTGACGACTCAATCCAAGATTATGGCTGACCACCCTGAGTGGGGCTCATCGTCGATCTGCGTCACCGCCTCATTCACCCCCGGCTCGGTCTCGCTTTCTGCACACTGTCTGACAGTTGCAGGGTTCGAATGGGGTCGAAAGAATCTCGACAATTCTGCAAACCCACCAGGGTTCAATCCCAACATGTCGGAACGAGTGCAGTTACTACTTTCAGATCGGATTCTGGGCATGACGCTTGTACCTGAGGGACGAGTGTGGAATTATGGGATTGGGTTGACACAGTTGTGGACTGCACATATGGGATATCGGATGGTAATCGATACGCCACTCTTGTTCTGGGCAGAGGAGCATCGACCTGCAGCGTTCCTTACGGTGGGTGCTAAAGTTGCCCAAATTGCTAGTAACTTACTGATTTGATCTAGTTTGCAAACCTCGAGATAGGCGATGATAGTGCTGACGTTGAAAATAGCTTTGCTTAGAATATATGTATGATAATGCAATTCCAGCTTCCACTGATGTTTCAAACCGTAAGTACATAGCAAGTTACACAAAATCTATACCGTGGCAATCCCAAGGGAAATGAGAGAGGTCTGATGAGAAAGGGGCATGGTATCTGGCGTGAGCGATTTGGGGGGTGTGCTGGGTTCGTGCGAGGGCATCTCAGTGTTTTCATTCACTTCATCCAACTTACCAAGTGCATCATCATGGGCAGTGTGGCCATCCAGCTTGCCGAGTGCATCATCAAGGGCAGTGCTTTCATTCACTTCAACCAACTTGCCAAGTACATCATGATGGGCAGTGTGGTCATCCAACTTGCCAAGTGCATCATTATGATGGGCAGTGTCGTCGTTCACTTCATCCAACTTGCCAAGCGCATCATCATGGACCCTGGTCTCGGAAAAAGCAAGCTGCTTGGATGGGCGTCTGGGTGGCGGTGAAAGGGACAACTCTGGCAAGATGTCATCCTGTAGAGCAAGTGAAGGACGCAGCAGCTTGGGTGTAGGTGGATGAGGTGTTGTCGGGGAAGGCATGTGTAGGAAGCTATCGTTACTGAAGTCGATGATTTTTTCTGCAATGGTTGGTGTTCCCGGAGGAGATGCTGTTGGTGTGAAGGAACCATTTGTAGTGTTTGTGGTAGCGCTACTGTTCAGTGCTGTGGTCGGCGTAGTGGGAGATGGAGCGCTGAGCATTCGAAGTCTGTGTTTGAAAGAAGTATGTCTTGACGGCGGAGTTGGAGGAAGAGGGCCTTCTGGAGGAGGAAAAGGGGACGAAGGGACGGATTGACGTTTGATTTCATTCGGTCGTGGGGGTAGGACGATTGAAGGTGGTGGTTTGGGGGCCATTAGAGACAGTCGGCGATGATCAGGTGCTGGAGGTAGGGCGGATGTCGGGGCTGGGCGTGGTGGGGGCATTGATATGCGGTGCGAAGACCGGGTGCTGGCAGAGTTCACACTGAGGGCACTGAGGGCTGAGCCTCCTGAGGCACGCTTTGAGAAGGAAGGGAGAGCACTGCGCCTCGAACTGGTCGAAGACTGTCTGCTGGGTGGTTGGTCTCCAGCAGCATATGGATGTGGACGTAGAACAGCAGGGCGCGGATCGGTGGGGGGAGTTGGTCGCTGAGGAATATTTTGATGAGACCAGCGTTTAGAGCTGAGTGTAGATACCGAGGACGTGGACGGAACCCTGGGCTTTTGTTCTGGGCTGTCAAATGAGAAGCCATCCAAGCCATTGGAAGGTGGCTCGGTGTGAGCGCGATGATGAGAAATGTCGGCTGTCCATCGTTTGCGCGGCGGGGGCGAGAGTGTCCAAGACTCGTCCCTGTTTTTCGTTGGAGTGACAATAGACTCTGTCTCCTCTGTTGTGGTAGAGCGTGAGCTAGACCTTGGTCGTCCTGTGAAAAGTCCCTTGATTGTTGAAGACATGGAGAGCGATTTCACTGAAGCAGTCTTCTGGCTCTGCTGTGCGCGAATAGAGAGCATGACGTCCATGTCACCGGTTGGTTCTACGGAGTTGTTGGTATGAACATCAAGACCAGCACGGATAGACCTGCAAACATAAGAAATAAAAGTGGGTTGTATGGAGGCGTACTTTCGCTGGAATATGGCGTTTTTAATGGTGGTTATCCATAAATGCGGGTCGTGGAGATGAAGGGACCAGTTGAGGTCCTGGCCGCCGACCTTGACGACGTGGCGCTTGCCTGCAATGTCCTCGTCAGCGACAAAGACGACGCTCTCGTCAGTGATCTCGAGACGTTCGAGCTCCTGCTCTGTTGGACTGCTAGATTTGAATAGATGGAGATGGGAAAGCGACAGGACAAGATATCGAGACTTCCAATGTTTCGCAAGGGCGAATAGTCGGAGCGAAGAAGGCGTGTAGTATTTCAAGACAGGACTTGCGAGCTGAATATCGAGAGAGCTCATTGTCGCTGGGAACGGGGGCACAGCTTGTTGGTGTTCGTCGTTGTCTTGGTCATCGTCTTCGAGGGTGACGCCAATTGCTTCAGCTGCGCGAGCTCTGAGCTCGTTTCGTTCTGCGGCCTCGCTGTCTGGCTTGATCTCAATGACGCCAGGAAGAATGATAGGGCCATTGAAGGACTTTACTGTCCGTCGACGTCGAAACAACATACAAAAATAAATCACCGCCGCCGAACAGGAGGCAACAATCCAATCATCCGTCTTAGTTCCTCGTTTTCCTTTTCAAGACGAGCCACCTCGATTTCCCTTTCTAAATCTCCATCTGTGGTAGCTAAGACTTGTCGTAGTAACTCGGACATTCTAGCTAGGCTCTCAGATGCAGCTATGCTCGCGTTGAGTTCATTGGCGGCGTTCTCTTCCTCTCTCGCGAGTAGCTTCGACTCGTAGTCGCGAATGAGAGTGAGCTCGCGTTCCTGGACGTCCTGCGCGCGGTTTCTGAACGTGCCTAAAGAAATGAGCGACTGGAATTGTAGAAAGCACGCACTCATGAGTGTCTCTAGTGTGAGTTCGTACTCTTTGATGAGAGAATTGAGTTGCTTGTTGTCGTGTTGCAGCGTCTGGTTCTCTGCACTCATAACCGCGTTCATTCTCTCCAACTCAGCCTCATAAGCCTCTGAAGGATTATTAGAAATTTAGAAATTCGAGCCGACCCACCCTTCGACTTGTCCAAATTGAATCGTCGCAGCACAAAGCCAGTCTGTGTGTGTATGGCCTGGTTCTTGATTCCACCAGCCTGAGCATAGAGTGAGACCGCGAGACTGCGATTATGATTCAGTTGCTCAGAAAGCTCCGTGATAACAGTCCACAGAGTAGACATGATATCTGCATCGTCAGCAACGGCCATAACAATGATCAACATGCACGACCACAGTCATGAACACGGCCACAGTCATGAGCAATACAGCGACGCTGGTAAATATGCAGAGAGAGAACTGCCAGATTACTCGAACCGAAACTTTGAGGAACGTGGCTTCACAATTGGAATCGGAGGACCTGTGGGCTCAGGAAAGACGGCGCTCACTCTCGCACTCTGTCAGAAATTAAGAACGCAGTACAACATTGCCACCGTAACAAACGATATTTTCACCAAGGAAGACCAGGAATTTCTGATCAAGAATCGCGCACTCCCGCAGAACAGGTGGCTCTCAAATTTCACTGGTGGCCTGCTCACTGTTGAAGGATTCTTGCGATTGAAACAGGGGGTTGTCCCCATGCTGCGATTCGCGAGGACATCAGTGCCAACATGGGAGCTCTCGAGACCCTGCAAGCAAAATTCGGTTGCCAACTGCTCTTCGTAGAGAGCGGAGGCGACAACCTGGCTGCAAACTATTCGAGAGAACTCGCAGACTACATCATCTACGTTATCGACGTTTCCGGCGGTGATAAAATTCCCCGCAAAGGTGGGCCTGGCATCTCGCAGTCTGATTTACTTGTCATCAACAAGGTAACCCATTCATTCATATTGCTGTTCGCTCATTTCTTAAGACGGACCTTGCGCCACACGTCAATGCATCGCTCGAGGTCATGCAGCGCGACTCAAAGCTCATGCGAGGAGATGGACCGACTGTGTTCGCCAGTGTCAAACTCGGAGAAGGCGTTGATGATGTTATTTCTCTTCTTCTGGCTGCTTGGAGGACAGCAGGAAGTCCCGGACAGTCAGGTCCAGTAGGCGATGTAGCGTAAAAATAAATGCATTATTAGCAACGCGTCTAAGATCACGTGCGGGTCATGTCTTTTAATCGCTACGGCCAACATGTTCAGCCTCCAAGTCTTCAACAAGAAATCGTCAGTTCGCTAGGTCACGCCGTCCACAGGCTCCTGAGCGAACAAAGCCACATTTTCCTTGCACGATTCGACAAACTTGATGACGAGATCTCTAAACTCCGAAACGAGCTAGTCGAACTCAAAGAAACAGGGAAACAACAAGTGAATCAGGTCTCGCAGGGTCTCAGACACGCGTCAATGATCCAGGCTGCCTCCAATGGGGAGCTCAAAGATAAGCTTGAAGAGTTTGAAAAAGCCGTTTGCGGGGAGGATTCTAGAATCTTCCTCAAACTAAAGACCATTGATGAGAATGTCCTTGAGCTGTACGAAAAAGTAGCAGATCCTTTTGCTGAGCGTACGTCTCGAATTTATGTATATTCATCTGATTTTCCTAGTCCCTGAGCCACCACTCCGACACGATGTCGCGACAAGTCCTATAAGATCCAGAACTCCATCAACTGGTTTGCATTTTCTTCGATTTCTATGCGTCTCATCCCAGAAGTATCAGATGACGATGAAGACGTGGTGCCGGCGTACAAAACACCCAGTTTCGTCACTGCAGATTGGTCCGTCACTTTGACCGATCTTCATGCTACTTCCACGCCGAGTGGTAAGTGCAAAGGCTTTTTTGTATGCATCTCATTCCTTGTAGCCAATAAACGCGTGTTCGTTCCAGATTTGTCGATGCAGGGACGGGAACAGTATTCTTTGCTTTCCAATTCTAGTGTTGCCTCGTTGAAGGGTTGCATGCGCAATTCAGAGCCCCGAGTCACCCATGTTCATACTGCTGTATCTCCAATAGCGGAGATACAGACACAAAGTCCACCTCCACTGCCAGATCCTGTACACGTTGACCCAGTTCCATTCGAAGAGTACCTCCCAGAACCAGAACCAGACCCCAGTATTCTTTCTCCAATGTTGAAGTCCCCGATAGCATACTCTCCGCCTCCGAGTCCCTCCCCTACTTTCCCCCTCCCCAAAGTCCAAACTAAAGCTCCCGATGCAGGCAGTCCCCTGACCTCTATCGCATCTGATTCAGATGACGACGAGGAACATGTTTCGAAAATGGTGGTTCCTTCATCAGTCACTCCGCCCATCTTCACTCCGCCTATCCGTCCCAAACGCCTTTCCGATTCTCCTTCGAGGGTACCAGAGACAGCGTCGAAGAAACGAAAATTGGACATGGTTCCGATGCCGAAAAAGAAGAGAAAGATTGTTTGGCCCGAGATAAGTGTCGACACTAGTTCTGCAACCAAGGTACATTCTTGCTACTTTGTTCTTTTTGGCTTATCTGGTATTAGTGGATTGCGTGCGATTCCTGCAACTTTTGGTATCACTACGGCTGCGTCGGTATTCGCTCCGACAAACAACCCAAAAGATTCAAATGTCCTCCTTGCCAATCGGGTCAAACAAGTGTTAACCCGCATCAAAGCAGCGAGATGGAATGTGCGAGAAAGGATTGCTGCCATAATAATACTGATGAATTTGTTATTTCGAGAATTATCGGTCGCAGTCGTGATAGGAGGACGATTGAAGGCAAGTACGTTTGGCTTGTTGAATGGGAAGGGTATCTTTCTTTCTTTCCTTCATCTACCTTCTCTCACATCTCTCAGCTATGATATCTCCGCCGCAACTTGGCAGGAAGAAAACACCATAGGTGATCCCCGCTCGCTCATCCGTCAATTCTATAAAGCCCTGCAAGCAGCCGGTGTACAGAACGATCCCGAAACTCGCGTCATCCTTCCAAATGTGCAAAACAGACTGCCCGAAGATTTGCTAGCCTTATTCCCTTGAACGTGTACCCGTACTCGCTTTGTTAGTTACTATCGCTCTGATTCGCTTTATTCGGAAACAGCGCATAAGTTATGTTCTTCATGCTTCAGTGTATAAGTTACCTCCTTCGTTATCACATCCAATCAGTTTTGTCCAGACTACTGCGACTCCCTCTTCCTCGCATCCAACTTGCATACCGTTATCTTTGAGTATAATAAATTCTCGTCCGGGCGTTTGGACTATAGCCAAAGCGGGGTGGAGTGGTTTCCGGCTTGTCGTGGTGAAGTGGACGCTTTCAACGTAGTGGTGTCTGTACATATAGTCAGTCAGAGTGCAACAGACGGCAAGAGCGTACTGCGGAAGGAACAAATTGAGTCGCGGAGTCTTTGGCTGGGCTTGAGCTGCGTGCTGAGGCAGACCTGAAAAATCCTGGCGCATTTCTGTTGCAGACTTCCACTGGCCGCTAACACTAGTCAATCTGAGTCAGCGCGACCCGATAAAGTATCCTCTCCATACCTGTTACCAACAACACACGCCAGAACATATCGTTCAGCGATAAGACGAGCAAAAGTACCTTTCTCTCCTTCGTTCGCAATCCTTTTCAGCCACACCCGACTGATCCCTTTCTCGTACTCTTCATGGTTCGTCCATACGAGGTGCTCCAAGAGATTGGAAACATCAGATTCACGAGTGTTGATATACAAAGACCAATCCGCACGAAGGGGAGAAGAATCTACTTGCATCGCACCGTTTGAGGCTGGAGAAGGATGGCCAATAACTTCACAGGTGGCCTCCAGTACGTAAAAAGACTCGACTTTTGAGCGATTTTGGACAGTAATACACCAGATCTCCTCGACAACTTGTCGAGCGTCAGTGATGCACCCTTCCATCCAGCTTGAACCGTCTTTGCCGTCACCGACAGAAAAAGAGAAGAAGAGTTTGGTCATCAGAAACCTATTCATGTTGCATGAGAGAGGTCTAAGGTGAACGTAGCAGACCACACCTCATAGCAATCGTTATCTGCTTTTCGTGATCCGGATTAGTCCAAAGGCGTTCACAAATGACTTTCTTGCCAATGAAATAGGCGCCAAGGAATGATTTGTTATAGGTTTGTCTAACATTGAAAAGTTCCTGTTCTCGTGCTTTGAGATAGGGCCACAGGTTCGTGGTGGAGAGACGACGCTGATACGTGTTTATGACGGATGTCAGTCTAAAGCCTTGGAATTTGCGCAGTAAGCGGGGTTGAGCGGAGAGGTATACTAGTAGACGTGTCAACAAAGTTGGCGCTTCGTTCAAAGGCCCTTACCAGCATATCGAAACATACGTGATACTTGTACACACTGCGCAAGATCCACTTCATCGACCTGACTCAGAGCAAGACTAACTTTGTCGATTACCTTCCTTTCAGCAAGAGATGGGGGAAGAGAAATTGGTCCCAGAGAAGGTACGATCACATTGCCAACGAAGTCCAGATAGGGGATGTCAGCAGTATTGGCGGGTTTCTTTATTTCAAAAGCTTTCGCTGAGATGGTTCTGTTGATGACTAAAGGGGTGAAGCGTTTGCCGGGTGTTTTGAGAGTACCAACAGTACCAGTAGACACAGCCGTCGTCGTGGATTTGCTATGTAGCTTCGGGTTTCGAGCAGGATCGGCCGGTTTGTCGGGCTGGTTATGTGAAGTCGATGGCTGGACCAGAGGGACATTTCCGCCCGGCTGCAGAGCAGGCCGGCTCGACTGAGGAATGGCGCCGACAGTGTTCAAGTTAGCAACGGTTGGCTGTTGAGTAACAGAAGGTGATGGCCGAGGGAATCGACTAGGCTGAGAGACATTCTTTTGAACGGAAGTGAATTGAGATTGTTGACCAAGATCGACAGGATGAATGGCATTCCGCTGGGCAGGGAGTTGGAGAGGCTGAGTGATATCCTTTGGAAGAGACTTTGCTTTTTTCTGAACAGGCTCTGCGTGAGTATTAGAATCGTCATTAGGACGCTTGGATCCAGCAAGAGTATCCGCAGTTTGATTTTGCGGCGACAGAGAGGATTGAGAAGTAGCAGGTGCAGATTTGGATTCATGAGCAAGAATTTTTGCAATAATAGCTGGCTTGGCAAGTTTGGAGTAGCCCGTTAATCGGTGTTCCTTGCAGATGGCTTTGAGTGCAATGACTGTCAGCTTTTTCAGCTCTTCTTCAGTCCGAGGCGCAGTCATGATGAACGCGTAGTCCAAGTTTGGAAAAACGCGTGATCTCAGTATACTACTTTTTGACAAAAGAAACCAAGTCTAATTTTGCCAGATCCTCTTCAGTCAATTTGACCGTGCCGGTCTTCCATAGCCTACGCTGCCCACGCGGCACATGCGTATAGGGACTTTCTTCTTCACATCGAGCGATGATCCCTGCCATTGCCTGGTTGATATGAGCAGGAGGCCTTAGTCGACGTGGACCCGGTCGACACTTGGGCAGCTGCCAAATAGCGGCAGGTTCATCGATATCCATTGGGGAATCCGAACAGAATACTTTGGATCCAAGTTGAACACCAGAGTCAGACATAACGACACGTTCGTCGTCGCTGCTGATATCAATTATCTCTGAATCCTCGACTCGGAGTGGAAGACTGGGTCGGCTCTCAACCTTCTGTTGTTTTAAAACCTTCTGTTGTTTTGAGCAGCGGCGACAGACCCAGCCTTTGAGACCAGAAAGGTCTTCAGGGTCCGTCACTGAGACACGCGCTCGCTCATAATATTCTTTACGGCCCATAGCAGGGCGGTGGCATTCTAATCTCTTGGTAGGAGTCAAACAAAGTGCAGTCTATCTTACCATGATGCCAACATCGCTTACAACTTAAGCAGGTCAGCAAAAATCTCTCTGCACTTGTTTCCATCTGCTGGCATACCACGCAAGGTGCGAGCCCAACCAATGTCATGACGGTAGGAATCGAGTTTTATTACACGTGATAATGGCATTTTTTCTAAGTCTTAAAGTTACTACAATTGTACTCTACAACCGCCATCATTCAGACATTTCCAAAGCTTTGAAATCAGAACAGCCATGGTCCCACTACAAATATAATCAGAAACGAGCACGTTCAAGGAAATAGACACGCACATCTACCCTGCGGAGGGATCTGCAAACAACTCTGATGTATCATGTTCAGAGCCTTTGTAGCATCCTTCGCGTCTATGACGCAAGAAATGTTTATTTCACTCGCCCCCTGACTGATCATCTCAATGTTGACGTTCCCCTGAGCCAATGTGGAAAACATTCTACCCGCTATTCCGACCATATTACGCATGTGTTTTCCAACTAGTGAAAGTATAGCCATGTCCTGGTAAACCGAAACCTTAACGAAATCAGAAAGGCGGCGAGCTGAAGAGATAACTCACTGTCCCACTCTTTCGCAGCTCCTTGACTAGTCTATCCAGCATCCTCTTCCCCAACGTATCCTCGATAGCCATACTTACATGCACCTCACTCGTACTGATTAGATCAACTACCACACCAAAACGATCCAGTGTTGTGAATATACCAGCCAAGAATCCGTGAGACACGCTCTTTTTGTTCGAATTGACGTTAAAAACAAGTATTCGCTCCTTTATGGTAACGGCGGTGGGCAGCCTTTTGTGCGAATACTTGGTGCTGCTGGCAGGTAACGATGAAAGGGCTTGCAGAATTGTCGGCGACGCCGGCTCTGGAATACTTTCGTTTTCTATTTCTTCTTTTATTGCCGTGCCGTCGACTTCTTGGTCTGGAAAAATGACCGTTCCACCACCACCGGGGTTTTCGACGTTTTTAATACGGATGGGAATCTTCCTTCGGATAACCTGCGCATAGTTGAATGTGATACATCAGTTTGAGAAAGAGAAATACCTGTTCCATGGTGAATGGATGCACCACCTCACTGCCATAGTACGTCAACTCAGCAGCTTCGTCCGGGGAGATGATTGATATGACACGGGCTGTAGGGACTTTGCGCGGGTCTGCAGTGAAAATACCATCCACCTCTTTCCATATCTGTAGCTCAGCAGCTTCTAGTCCGACTGCCAAAAGTGCGGAGAGCAGGTCTGTATATCCCCGGCCGATCTGGTTCATCAAAGAGCCGGGAACTGGGCCAAAAAAGCCTACACATACTTATGACACATGGCTGTATGGTGGGAAAGACGAACGTACCAGTTACAACAGGGATTCTGTTACCACATTCTTTGATTCGCTCACCCACTGCTACGGCAAGAGTATCATAGAATTCTTGACTGAGTGCACCGTGTACGTGATCACTGTCAGCCACTGGAACGATGTTTTCCAATGACACGTATTCTGCATCAATTCCCTGTCATGCGTTCAAGTGCGAGTCATTTTCGTTAGGAAAGACATGCCTGATCCCGCAGCACTGCTGTCATGAACTTACAGGCCATCCGTTCTCCGAGGCCAATAATGGTATCCTTGGCACGGGGTGAGATCTCGTGTATAACCTGAGCTAGCCTCAGTGAGAGTTCGTGTGTGCCAGTGAACATCGCACCTGAGAAGCAAAGAGGAAGCTCCTGAGCCAATCACAGTCCCTGTCTATTTCATCTGCAAAAGCCTGCAATATATCTGGGTCGCTGATGGAATCGGTGGCAGCTTGAATGTGTTCTTGTCGAATTAGATCTATAGTTGGATTAAATTCCGGAGATGTATCACCAGCCTGAGGAACCTGAAAAGCGGTCAAAGGCTGCGGTTCCGAGTCCGAACGATTGCGGGGACTTCCTGGTGTTGGAGGACGTGTACCGAATAACCCCTGCGACAAAGGAGTCATAGCACCGTTTGAATGTGCCTTGGAATTTAAGGCCTCTGATGCTGCCCGAAGTAGTAAATTTGTGGTTCCAAGTGCTTTCGTTGACCCTGAACGAGCGGAACAGACTACGGTGACTTTATGGCAGTCGATGTAGTTTGCAATGATTTCCTGTGCGATTTTGACAGGAAACTTTCCAATGCTGGTACCGCCAAACTTTTGCACAAGCCATTTTGCATTAGGAACGATTGTGTTCTGATGCAGGTTGGGCGGAGTGCTCGGCGGCGAGGAGGATAGAGAAGAAGAGCGTGCTGAAGATGGTGTTGAAGAGTCCGACATTTTGAAGTAAAGAATGGTGAGTTAGCATCCGTCCATAAAGCTCTCTTAAACGCAACGACTAGCACCAAAGGAGCGATCGATATAAGTCCGACATTGCACGTGCTTTACAAATATTGGCGTGACTTGCGTTCCTACAACTCGATACTTCCATCATGAACCACTGAAACCACCTTTGCTCGACGAAAGCTCTGCACCTAGTTTATAGCCCAACACCTGGCAATATAAATAAGAGGCCGGTAAACCTGATCCAAGTCGAAAACTTACCCTGTCCCACTCGATCTTTTGCCTTGTCAATGGCAACGCGCGTCTCAAGCCTTTGAAAGTCTTTTCCCCCATCTCATGATACGTATCATTCAGTGATGTCTGATAATTGCCTTCCTCCGTCTCGATGAGGGCCAAGATCCTGGATGCGCTGGTTGCAGGTGACGCCGCCACTGCACCTGCGGGCAGATCTATTGAGACGTTGTGTGTTGTCGACAGTTGAACCTGGTAGAATTGTGGCAAGGAATGCAGCGGTATTGAGACTTACATTTCCTTGTTCATAGTAGTGCACATTCACCAGTATCTGTCCTTGCAAAGTATTGAAGTTGAGATCCACGGTATACTCGGACCTCCATCTTCCAGCCCAGTAGTTAGATGGATTGTACTTGTTGGCCACAATCTGGATCGCAAACCGATTTGGCTCGTTGCTCGAAAACACGGACGAAACACCGTCATGAAAATGAGAAGACAAGTATGTCAGAGTAGCCTTTTCCAGCGCTGAGCTGCAGCATCTCCCTGTCAGAACAAACAGTGATGCTGCACTGAGGACATACCGTAGTGGCTCAGAATCAGGATTAGGTTCTACGGTCTGCGGATCGGAAGCCTCCTGACAACATTCTTAACTGTTGCGATGCTATCGACAAGGAACGGCCCACCAGACCCAGATGGTCAAAGACAAAACTTGTATGGGATCTGGGATCAAGAAATCGCTCCTGGCCGTCTTCAGAAGTCGACACTCGCGCAGCTTCACTGACAATCGACTGTAGATCATTGCAGAACGTCCATCTGAGCGGTTCATTTCTCACCTGGTGATCCGTGCCAGGGACATCAGCAGTAATGAATTGAGCAATATTGTATTCCTTCAGTACCGGCTGAACGCCAGCTTGAAGTGCATCATCGTCGGAGATTATATTGCGAACATCTGTCCATTGTTGAACGCCACGAACAGCAGACGGTTAACAGACCATTCAAAACGTCGTTTATTTCTCCCGGAGGAGCTTGGAGGAGGAAGCCGCAAGCAGCCTTAACGCGTTCCCTGTCGTCCATCAAAGTTGCAAGCCAAGTTTCGGCATCCGAGTCGGCAACCAAATATCGATCAATCATTTCTTGTTCTACTTGGTACTAATCTTTGTCTACGACTTACAATTTCGATTTGAACTGGGACTCTGTGACGCCTGCGCCCATTGCTGCCGTAGACGAAACGCCTCCGGTCACTGTTTTAATCAAATTGTCAGCGTAGTCTGCACCGCTCCACTGCACAATGCTCAGTCGGACCACGAGAAGCGAGTGGAAATCTAGTTACCTTCTGGTGAGTGAGCACATCAGTTCCGAGCTCACGTTCCTTTCTTTGAATCAGCTCAACATATGCTTTCATTCCCGTCTTGGCGTATTCCTTTGCAAACAAGTCGGAGATGTATGCGTTGGAATGCAAACCACCAAGCTGCACTTGCGTTAGACAGTGATGTCTCCGCACAGAGACCACGCACCGTAATGAATTGCCACACGAAGCCTAGCTTGCCCAAACTCCACACAAACGACTCCATGTCCTTTGGGCCTAGCCCAGCTGCGTCCCAGTTGAAGGACGGACTCAAATTGTACGCCAGCCAATGGCCTGGGTGCACCGCATGAACGCCGGCCGCAAATTCCTGGGCCTGGGCAAAAACCGGACTCTTCGTCTCCATCCAGAGCAGATCGGCATAGGGTGCGAAAGCATTAGCGCGTGATACAGCACACTGTGTACCTCCTTGGTATCGGTAATATCCTTCGCGAGTCCTTGGACTATGCCAGTCCCAGTAAGGAACAGACTTCAGGCCGAATTCTTTCTGTGCGACGTGGACTGCCTGCGGATACGACACGTGAGCGACGCGAGCGATGAATCTCTGTATTACAGAAGAGCTGGCCCCCTCTTTCTTCAATGCATTGGCAAGGGTAGTGGAGAACAGTTGAAGGTTGGCAGACGCAACCCATTGGTCTTCGATTGCCTGAAGTTGATCACCGTTCTTGCCAGCACGTTCAGCTTCAACCATTAGACTGTTCAGCGGTTGCAAAGAAGGATTAGTGCATCCAAGAATGAAAGGATGGTCACGATCGTCAATGTTGGACGTTATCAAAGTTGCAGCCTCAGAGTCGGTCCTAGCAATCACCAAATTATCCACGCCCATGATATCGAATTGAAGCCGGATGGCTACCATGCGATTGATGTGCTCTTGGATTGGAACTAAAACCTTTCCGGCCATGTGTCCACACTTCTTCGTCCCTGGTGCTTGGTCTTCGACGTGAATACCGGCAGCACCCTTCTCTACGAACATCTTCGCCAATTTCATGACAGCGGTAAGACCGCCGTGACCTGTGTCAGCGTCAGCGATGATGGGTCGCAGATAGTCAATATATGGAGTCTTGGCTCGCTCCGCATCAGTCATATTTGAACGTGCTTCGTGTTGCTTGCGGTCATGGAATAGCTGGGCCATGAACAAGTGTTCGACCTTATTGGGGACTGTATTCGATGGATAATCTAGAGCGCTGACTCAGAGATCTGGTGACATTAATTGGAGACTTACCTGCGAGATCCGGTCCCGGTTCGTTTGTGCTAGATGCCGTGCTCGAGGACTGCCAGCCTGAGACATATACAGTCTCTAGATACTTAGCCATCTGGGTAACCTGCACAGGGTCGAGGCTACATATATTTAGATCTGTGTAGTTGGCTCTTAAACGACTCACGCTCCATAAGTATGAGATGGTGTACCCTTCTTGGCGTGCTCGCTGAGGGTAACCCAAAGCTTTTTAGCCAGGATATTCGAGGGATATTCGATTTGAATCGATCCGCGCTTGGCAACGACCTCAGCGGCAGTGTACGGGCGTGCAACTCGCGCAAAACGCGAGCTCTGGGAGTTGCATGTCAGTTATAAGAGATTTGAAAAGAAAGATCCAGTTGACCTGCCACCACTGTTCAACGTGCTTGACTTCCTGAGCAAAGGCAGCCTTTTCTGAAGACATGGTGATGGTTCAAGTTAGAGAGGAACTTGTCCTTTCCGCTTTGTCCCCTGTCCGACTATTGGCATGTGATTTTAAATACCGAATGACGATCTTCCGGTCGCTTCCGTCCAAGCCAATTTCTCACGCTAACGGACCTCCGCTGCAACTATGTATACTCGGATTCCCTTTACATTGGCTTCATCTTCGATCGCCATCGTACACTAAGCCTGCCAGACCGTATCTCACAACAAAAGCAATAACACTTCCAGCGAACTGTAGACAGTAAATCCGCAGTCTGCATTGTTAAAGAGACCTACTTGTGAAAGAATGAGAATTATTACAAGTCGTTTCTCCGACATTGGCCCAAAACGTATTAGAAAGAAGTTGAGGATAGTAAGATTAGACGATTCTAGAATAACGCCGGTATCTGGGTGGACCGTCAATTCTACGCATCCCGACGCGGAAAGGATGCGGAGTGCCAACGCCCCTAGTTTCGACGGTGGCCTCGTAAGGGCCGTCTTAGAATAGTGCAGGAGGTTCGTGTCGGGATCGAACCGCGGAACTCGATGCCGTGGATTTGGGACTAGACCTAGCAGTTGTGGTAACGAGAGGAGAAAATTGAATATCTGGGGGATAAAGAACAAGAGCAGAGTTTTGGAAAAGTGCGCTTGAATACCAACCACGGCAAACGCCATTCCAGTAACATAACATAAAGTGTCGCCAGGGAATACGCGCGCCGGATACCTTGTCTAGGTCAGTACAAGTTTTCCAAGGAAGCACAAACATACCAATTGTGGTAAAGGAAGCCGGAACAGACAGCTACCATTGGTAACATAAAGTATAGACTGAAGAGATGTCTCTGCACTAGCTCTTTGCTGCCATGAGCCATGCCCGCATTCCAGACTCCTCCAAACTCTACCTCAGCTTTGCTTCCCAAGTGCATAGGTATCCGAAAATCAATGGGCCATGGAAGATAGAGGAGGTCGTTTACAATTACTGACAGAGCAATGATCAAGGCTTGGCTGACTTCTGAGCCATTAATTCCTGCTAGAATGTTGAAGCTATTGGTCGTAAAGGTCGACAAAAGTGACATGTATACATAATACAAGGGACCTTTAGGAAATGAAATCTCATGTCAAGGAAGATAGAAAAGACTTGCCAAGAGTAACTAGACTTCCAAACAGGAAACGAAGGGGTATGGGAACTACAACATCGGTGTTTCCGTGCTCTGCGAAGTAGACCATGAGAAGCGGGATGGAAGCAATGATAGGGACAGGAATTTTATGTCTCCAACGTATGTCAAAGATATCATCCAAGAATCCTAGCATAGTGGCCATCAGAAGAGAGAGAATTGAAGATAGGTAGACGGCCAGCTTATGGTGAGGAAACTCTGCCATAGAGATACCTTCCTGGGGTTGGTTTTGTGAGACAAATGAGTCTGAGAATGAAAATGGAATGAAAAGGATAAGAGCTAGGATATACACAGATGCGCATACTAATCCCATACTCTCTGGTCTTGTTAGAGTCAGCTATTCTGACTACGACAGGAGATGAACCTGACATTTTGGTGTCATAAACTTTGAGAAGATCTTTTCCATACAAATTTGCCTTCAAAAATGTTGGACCGAGAGCAGGAATAAGGTGCAATGTCGCCAATAAAGCGAACAGTGAGAAACCCAGGCAAGTATAGAGTGCCGGAATTGGAGGTGCTGGATCGAGCAATGGACGAATTATAAACCAGCTCGCAACTGGCACAAGGCCGAAAGTTAATACTTTTGGGAGGGGTCTTGGCTGCACGGCTTTGTTCATCGACGTGTCTTGGAGACGTGTATGGCACGTGACTCATCTGATCTCTAACTCAGACTGCCTCCAAGCTTTTTTTCAAATACAGCAGCTCATGAACTCTGACGCGTCTGCCGCGATTTTTCTGCGTGTTTTTGTGCTGTCGAGCTGAAACCATCAAGAAACCATATCATTGATGGGGTGCCACCCTTATTTTGTGATGGACTGCCGCTGATAACTTTGTACCTTGCCCATATCCATGTTCACTCTGTCGTCAGTCCTTTTATTCTTGTATTTTACTCTCAAAGTCGCTGCACAAGCTTGTAATGCAAAATCTCCCTGTCCTTCCAACGCCCCATGTTGTTCTGAATACGGTTTCTGTGGCTCGGTAATCAAATGAACGCGAAATCGAGCCGCAAATATGCTGATGTCTTTCGTAGGGCTCTCAATATTGTCTCGGCGGCTGCAATCCTTTATTTTCAAACTCTCTTGGCTCCTGCATGCCGAATGCAGTTTGTAAGAGTCAGACATACACCTTTGACAAGTCGCGCATTCTTTCCGATGCCGCTCAGTTCAATGGAAATCCCGACACCTACGACTGGACTCTTGATGGAGGAGACTTCGACGTGATTGACAACACTCTTGTCATGATGTGCGTGGTTTATTGGTCCCCTGCATTTCTGACAATCTGTATGCAGCCTAACCGAGACCAATGCAGGTACTAGACTCTCGTCCACTCGTTACATTCACTATGGAAAAATCAGCTTTAATTGTGTGCACTCTTCCTGATGTCGTTTAAACAGATCTAATCATCGTCGTAGTAACAACTGGGCGTTGGCCCGGTGTTGTGGTCGGTGCAATCACCATGAGCAAGTGAGCGACTTGATCATATGTATTATATCGGCTTGCCGACACCGCGGATAGCACTAGAGACGAAATAGATTGGGAGTACCCTGGGAACACAACCTCGGAAGCACAAACCAACTTTTTCTGGGAAGGTGTGTATGTACTTTTTCTCTAGGCAAGCTCACGCTCAATCAGGTATCAATACACATGGTGGGGTTCAATCAGGTCTCATTAATACTTATGAAAACTTTCATATATATACTGTATGTGTATGTTCGGGCCCTTGTCAGTGTCTCAAACTTTCCACAGATTGACTGGTCAGCGGATGCTCTGGTCTTTCAGATCGACGGAAAAACAGTTAGAACCCTCATGGCATCCGACTATGTAGTGAATGGTGTCATTCAATACCCTACTACCCCTTCACGCATTCAGTTGAGTCTTTGGCCTGCTGGTACAAATGCCAGTGCAGCAGGTACTGTACAGTGGGCAGGAGGCATGATTAACTGGCAAGACCCGGACTACATCGCTGCAGGTATATCTCAATACTGTATAGTTGTTTTTTTGGATCTGAAGACTTGCTAGACAGTCAGTTCAGAACCTATATTCAATCCATCACTGTGTCCTGTACAGACAACCCTTCTCCGGATCAGGTGTCTTATGTTTATGCTGAAGGTTCTACCGCGAACAAGCCCATTGTATCCTTGAGTGATCAATCCCCAATCATTGGCTCTACAGCCTCTACTACAAGCATTGCTTCTTCGTCCAGCAGCAGCCAGTCAACGATGGAGTCCTCTTCCACCTCAGCCAGCTCCACCACTTCCACCTCAATCACCACCTCCATCTCTACCTCTAGTTTAGGCTCCCCAGATACTAGCTCAAGTACCACTCAGTCGACGTCGTCGTCTTCCAGTCGTAATTCCAAGGAGACAACAACCACCACAGACGCAACTAGTGGCTCAGCTTCGTCTGAGAGCAGTACAGGTACTCTATCAGGAGCAGGCAACAACGGTTCTGGTTCAGCTACGGGATCCGGAAGCTCTACATCTTCGGGTAGTTTCAGCTCAACTCAGCCCATTACACCTTCTGCTAGCACTGGTAACAACTCAACTCGCACAGGGAACGTAACAGGAGGATCAGGTTCTGGTACAGCTACCGTTTTCTCAGCTGGTTCAGTGTCTGCAAGTTCAGCAACTCAGTCCAAGACTGCTACCGATAGCAGCAGTAGCAGTATTTCATCATCGCCCGGTTCGCAGCAACAGCCCGGTGGACAAGGATCGTCTTCGTCGGGCGGACCCCAGCAATCATCCAGCGGACAGAGTTCTCAGTCACAATCTAGTGCATCCTCGACCAGCGGAGGCACTCAACCCACCAGTAGTAAAAGTAGGGCGCATTCTGTGCATTATGGTGCGACTGCGTCGACAATTGGGTCTATTTCAGGTCTAGTAATCACCTTCTTTACAACCACGTACTTCTAAGTAATTATTGTCTTTATTGTCTTTATTTCCTACTTAAGCAGGAGTGCTCATGTGGAATCACATGGCACGAGTTTCTTCAGCACCAGCCTATATAAACAACTCTAATTGTCGCATCCAACTATCTGAAGGCAAAGCCCGCGGCGTCTTCGGTGGTGAAAAAGGCTGTTCACTAGCATCTGTCTGACTTCTGCCTAGCTTCTCGCGAAATTTCACGGAATTGTGTGATTGAAATCAGTCCTGTTCTATTGTTTTCGAAAGAGGAACATCAAAATAACATAAGACATACTGCATCGGATCGTTATGCGTTCAAATGGCCAGATGGACGTATGGCACTTGCTTTAGGCCTTGGTATTGTATTCTTCCAATGTGTACGTTTTGCTGACCGACAACAAAAGGTTCGCTATTTAATCACTCTGAACAGCCGAACGTAACTTACACCTTCGACGTACTTACGGACTCGATTCGCTATACGGCTGTACGCGCCATTCAGCAAGACGAAGAGCTTTGTATCTTCTATGGACACGATCTCTCGTTCCTTCTGATCGAGTCGTCAATAGAAGTATCGGCTGAAGATGATTCAAGACTTTCAACTGATGACGATGAGATTGTTCCAGAGAAATCTCTCCCTTTCATAAGATTTAAGCCTCCCCCAGAGGAAGAGGACATAGAAAGCATTCGAAAAGGTCTCTCAGTCTCCCTGTTCATTCATCACCAGACTTATCCAGACAAGAGAAAGCGTGGATTGTAGACGTTCCGGAGCCTCGATTGATAGCATCATTACTCAAGTAAGTAGCGCGCTGATACATTTCTCAGATAGATTAAACATCTTAGGTGGCTCAAGCAGAGCAACTTCGAAACCTCTGATCTAGGCCATTTAAAGCGGATAAGAAAACAAGGAGACAATGCCAGCTTTCTAATCAGTACAATCAATACTTCACCGTTCGCTCCTGAGCTTCCACCGGAGTTTGTCCTTCCGAAACCCTACCTTGTTGATGTGCCAGTCTCAGCGGCACACACAATGACATCTCTAGCTCTCAAATCAACCCTTTGGCCAACTGTTTATGCTCCTCGCCGTAAAGGCGATATAGAACCCTGGTCGAAAGGCAAGCTCCGATGGGCAGAACAAGCTGTGAGCACACTTTTAGAAGCGGCATCAAAAGCCCTTTCAGCTGGAGAAGTGAATTGTTTTCCATGACGCTCCTTTTTTTCATGGCTTTTTAGCTTCCCATCATTGCTTACGTTCCTGCTCTGTACGAGTTAGGGAGCGTAACCGCTATAGCTACTGATAAAAGAACATCTTCGCGCAACCCTCTTCGTCATGCAGTTCTCAATGTTATCAAAGAAATCGCAAACCTTCGTACACATCCATCCAGCTCCTTTTCAGATGTCGATGCCAGCACCGAAAACAGAAACAATTACCTTCTCACTTCAATGACACTTTTCTTAACTCATGAGCCTTGCATAATGTGCAGCATGGCTTTGCTACATTCCCGTGTCAAGGAGGTGATATACCTGACACCCATGCCTCAAACGGGAGGATGTGGTGGTGTCACCTGTCTGCCTTTCTTGGAGGGAGTTAATCATCGATTTTCAATCAGTCAATGGAGTCAGAACGGTTTGGATATGGATAAGTTGGCCATAGATGCGACGGTAGACGCATGATAGCTGCGAAGCACTCCATAGACGAAAGGAAGCGTCTATCTGGTCGAGTCTAGTCCATTTGTGGCTTCCCAAGATTGATACTACCTACCTTCTGCCCTTAATAATCCATTTGAAAGCCACCTGCAGCTGTATGTAGCTAACTCATAGGCGAGTTGAACTCGTTGGGATCCAATTGTAGCACAAGAAATGCAGCTCGCGTTTAGTGCTCAACTAGATATCTACTACACAAGTATTACACTAAACGCCGTCTAGTCGCTAGATCGTAGACGCCCCCTCCGAGGCGTGAAAGCGAAATCTTTAATCCTTCGATGCCTGTTCCACTTTTTTTCCATTGGGCCCAGAGCCAGCGACATGGCTTTCGGTGTACCCTGCCCCCCGCACCCAACACTTGGAGATCAAGCTCTTCCAGCTTTCCCCACAGAATCGTACCAAACTCCACATTATGGTGAAGGCCTGAGGCATCCATATGGCCTTGAAGGTCTTTATAGTTCAGGCAGGTGCCAGTAAACCACCCTTTAGTATCCTCGAAATCAATGAGGGTCTTTTCGGCCAGCAGCTCCATCTTCTCTCTCCATACCAGAGTAGTGAAAAGAATCTTCATCCTCTTGTCAGATATTTGCCCGCGATCATAGGAATCAACTAAGGTAACCACAACAGCATGTGCGTGGGTTCTAAGCGTCCCTGCTGACGTTTCTCGCCATCGTGCAATCAGCATTTCTAGTCTGGCCAAGTCCAACGGGCCTGCCTCTTTGAATCGTTGATCGTCATCACTGGACTCTGAACATGGCTGATCTGAACTGATTGGTTCGTGGGTCATTGACTGAGAATACTCAGGTCTAAATGTAGCATTGAAATCATTTGCAGCGATTTCTGGCAGTGTAGCAATGAGGTGGCTGCCCCAACACCGATCAGAGATTGAGGTAAGCAAGGACAGTGATTCTCCCTTTTGAGACGCGGCCACCAGATCCCAAGGACCATGCCTCCATTGCCAGTCCGCGAAACATGACGTCGTTATCAGAGTCAGTCTAGCCCTGGCATCTTGTACTGCATCTCTAAGTTCGTGGGCGTAGAGCCACGCATCAGCTGAGCCAACCTGAATCCCCCCTTTGAGAGCAGCATCATCTACTTCTTGACCATGACTGAAGAACGCCAGGATGATATGGTCGCCAGACCGTGCTTCATCAACTATTCGAACTATCTCGCTGAGGATTCTAAGTTTGAAGTTGTTACGGTAGACTGTATAGAAGTGTTCCATTGATTGAAAGGTGAATCTCTTGGATTCTGGGGGTCCGCGCAATACAGTTTCCTGGGATTAAGCAGGGTTAGCACTGAGCGCATGTAGGCTGTTCGATATGTCGAATTGGCAAAGCCATTTCTGCTCGTATGGAATGTCGCCAAAAATACACTTCAGTGCGTAAAAGTCGGCGATAAAGCACATTTCCTCTTTGTTCTCGCCCGGCAGGATGCCGAGTACGCCTAGGACATAGGTTCGGGCAGTCAAAGCTTGCATATTTGAGCGGTACTAGTGGTAAGAAGAATATGGGATAGTACAAGTTCAAGATTAGGAGTTCGGCATGTCACATGTAACACTTAAAAATAGCCTGTTGCGTGACTGGTGAGCTCGCTAGGAAAACTACGTCTAAAGACTAATATAAGGACAAGTGAAGTATTTTATTAGCTTGGGTGAATGTGTAGGTACTGTACTAGTCACTGGATCATAGATGCCCCTTCCGAGGCATGCGAGCAAAATCTTTAAGCCTTCAATGCGCTAACCTTGAGCCAATTGTATTCTTTCTAAAGTTTGGTCTTGATTTTGCCCCGCAAACTCTTGGCTTTCTCTCGTAAGATTCGACGCAACAGCTTGCCACTAGGATTTTTGGGTATCGAATCCACAATCTCAACACCTCCCGCCAGCTGTTTGTACTTCACCTTGTTGTCTGCTACATGCTGGAGGGAATTAGACTTAGACAGTTAAGATAATGAGCGGAACCTTTACTTTGGCAACAGACCCCTTGATTTCCTGGACCGCATTGGCCCGTTCCTGGACCTTCTGAGTTCCGCTTGCTGAGAGGACAATAAACGCCATAGGCAGTTCTCCACCTATAATAGTGTTGGTCCATATAAGAGAGGACTATAGACATACTGTAATCGTCAGGAACACCTACTACGCAGGTATCTGCAACATCCGGATGATCCAAAATGCATCCCTCCAGTTCAGCCGGAGCAACCTGGAATCCTCGAACCTTCATGATTTCCTGATGTGTTTATGTCAATCAATGCAGTCAAATATTCACAAAGTGACCTTGAGACGGTCGACTACCCAAAGCTCCCCTGACCTGTCTATCTTGACTTCGTCACCAGTTTTGACCCACCTACAACCTGTCAGATGGTGCCCATGCAAAAATCACCACTCACCCATCCATAAATATTTCCTTGGTACTGAAACATTTTCAGATAGAACAACAGTGTTGAACGAGAAGAACGGACGCTTGTTCGTTATTATGGTATCGAAGAGCAGCACTTGGGGTTAGGACGACTAATTCACCAAGCTCATCAAAGCCTGCAAGTGTGCCATCTAATTTTATAATTTTGGCAACAACACCAGGAAGAAGACGTCCAGCACCTGATTACGGTTACGGTTACAGTTAACGGTTCTTCCCAAGCTGGTCAAGACTTACTTCCAGAGATACCCCGCTTTTGACTTGTCGGCCAGGACGAAAGGGCTGTACATGTCTCCGTCATACCTGTAAAAGGTTTGAGCCAGAACCAGTAGATATGACCAGTCCTGACCATACGATTGACCAATCTGTGCATTCGGGAATAGGTCGAAAAGTCGGCTATTTATTTCATCTGACAATGGGGCAGCACCGCTCATAATCATACGGACGGAGCTGAGATTGTAATTCTTCACAGACGGATTCTGCGAACACCTCAAATCAAAGTAAGAGACCGAGGAGAACGTACTTTGCATAACATGACTATCTGGGGTGGGACCAGCCTATACCGATCAGACCAGCTTTCGATGAAGTGACTACGTACATGAGGTGAGTAACTCGGTGTCTGACAATGCTATCGAGCATTCCAGTGAAGTTGAACTTTGGCACAACGACTACTACCATCTGAAATTCTATGAAGCGGTTGTTTGATTAGGATAGCCCGACGCACTCCACAAAATAGAATGAAATGTAGCTTCAAGGACGATAAATCCAACACTCCATAGAATAATCACCTTACATTGAGAACTAGTCCATAGATATCTGTCCCGTGATGAATAATGACCAGAGACAGGGTGGCTGAAGTGCTCACGATAGAAAGGTAATACTATAATTTTGTTAAGAATATCGTGCATACTTGGGACTTCTAGGAATAGAGAACTTACTAGCAAGGGCAACATCTCCAGGCCTATATCTTTGGTGTTCCCATGGTGTGTAGTCTGTATTGAGTTTATTGTGAACAGCAAATTGAATAATATTGGTAATGGGGGCAATATGAGGAATTGCAACAGCCTACACAAGAAGTTGTTAATCAGGTAGAGGAATATAGTAACCCAGCAAAGCAAACCTTGGGCCTGCCAGTGGTTCCTGTCTTCTTATGAGTAAGCAACGAGACTAAGGTTGGACGCGTGCCTGACGAAAAACTCAGAAACGCAATTTTCGTTCTTGCGTCAATCTTAGGCTCAACAAACTGTGGTGACAAGTTCATCCCTTCCTGTACTAGATCTTCAAGAGTAACGTAGGCAGAACGAGATGCTTCAGATGGGATCGCATTGAACAGGATGATGTTGTCTTCATTAATTCCAGCAGAGTGAGCTGCCGACACTGCGATTTGCAACGAGTCCACATGACAGATGATTATACGCGCATTGCTAATTTCAATTTGATGCAATAACTCTCCGCTCGAATAATCGGGGTTTGCACCTCTAGTTTGAATGTTATGAAAGTTCAACTTCTGATTAACAACGTACGAAATGACTGCACCCAGTCTGTGAGCCGCCCAGATGGCTACCGAATAATCTGTTCATATGCTCAGATACTATCACTTGACAGAATCGAATATGACGAACCAACATGATTGCGGCTAAAAAGAAGCACTGGTTGACGCCGTCATGTGTTTGATCCACGCAATAGCAGATACGTACCAACATCGTCTTCGCCTGCAATATGAATCAATTGAGAGAAGAGGTGGAACCTAGGTACCCACGGATCTTGTATCTAGCAGCCATGGCATTGGCGAGTGCAAACGTTCTTGCTCGGAGCTTGAATCTTTACGTGAGAATTTGTTGTAAACTGAAAGGCAAACGCGCCTCATTCAAGCCAATCCTCCTGCCGGTAAAATCGTCAATTAGCCATGGGGTGTGAGGACTTCGATACGGTCGCAGAGGGGTCTGAGTATCGAGAATGAACTGCGGTAGAGAGACATTGGGAATTTCAGGAAGAGTGCCCTCAGAATGATACAGATTAGCCATTATGATGTGGAAGGAAACAAGAGCCGATTTTAGCCCATGACCGCATTTAAGGCTTGTCACACGCTCAGATTCTCAGCCCAGATATAGAGTAGGTTGATCTATTAGGTGCCACGGAACGTTAAGTTCCCGCCTCTACATTTGTGAAATCGACCTAAATTATAGTTGGTACAGGCAAAGATATGAAAGAGATACACATACACTACCAGAACTCCTTCTTCTTGGCTTGGATGGCTTTGACCAGAGAGTGCTTCTGTGACCATTTGTCGCGTATGGCCTGGTGTTCAGCTTCCCTGGCTTTTCTCATCGCCTTTCTCTGAGTTTTTGGGAGAGCAGCCACCAAGGACACAAATCCCTGAGTGCATCCGAACATCTTGGCCAGAACTGTTCTACTGTACTTTTTCGGGTCTGACCGTCGAAGTTGTTTGAGTTTAGCCACATTCTCGTCTGAAAGCCGTGAAGGAGACGCCTTTTCTGCAGAAGGGCGTATTAAAGGTGGCAGAGGTACGTTCTTCGGTTCATTTTTTGGTCGAAGCAATGGAGAAGTCGGGTTCGTTGTAAAAGACTGCGGTGAAGATGCTGTCGGCGGTGGACGATGAACAAATGTTAGGCCCTCGTCAGGAAGAACAGTGACCGTGGCATTTGGATTGTTAATAAGAGGGTCTGGAGGTCTATAAGGTGGCCGTTCAGCTGTACCAGGCTTAGGACGCGGCCATCGCGTCGCATATGTTCGCAAGGCAAAGACACGGTACATCACACACACAAACAAATCACCAGAAAGCCCAAATTAACCTGAAAAGTAACACGACGGATGCTAGAGAGGCTACATTGTCTATAAAGTACAGATAATCAAAGGATTGGTTTGGGTAAAGGAAAGGACGGTCCGTGAACCACTGCAACTACACGACTATGAGAACAAGAAAAAAATTCAATAACGAGCGGTTGGATATTGGCTCCGTGTTCACTAATGCACAAACAAGACGAACCGACGAAAAAGATGTAGGGCATGATTGAGATAGAGATAGTAGGTAGGTAGATCCAGTGTCCAAGATGCTGTGAAAATGCCATGAAACAAGAATTTAATCATCTGTCGCCCTCGGGTGGCAACGCGGCCGCTAAATTCCTGCTCTCTTCTTTCTGTGGAGGCGAAGGAGTGCTACTACCTACGGTGCGGTCGGTCATACGAGGGCTTTTGTGTGAGCCAACTCGCAGTAACTTTACAGGGGGCGCGAGATGGGGCGAGTCGCGGAATGTTACTGGCGGAGAATTGAAGGAACCTTTAGAGTCTTCCGAAGGCTGTCTGTGGGGGCGAGGAGGATCTAGACGACTAGCTGAGATAGATAATCGTCTAGTTGTATCGTTCTCCGAGTCCAGAGACTCCCGTGGATCTCGGTCTCTTTCCTGCTGTCTCCAGCTAGGAGATGGAGAAGTCAATCTGCGCTCAGCCCTATCAACCTCTCGAAGACGATCTCGATCAACTGGAGGAAAAGTATATGAATCTTGAGCCATTTGGCTAGAAGGGATTCCATTACGCAGTGGTTGCTTTCCTTTGGTCTTGAATCCAACTCCATCAGCGCTCAGACGGCGACCATTTCCCGCGGACGTAACACGAAGAGCATCTTCCAGCTCTTCAATTCTCCTATATAGACCTGTCATCTCGTGCCTCATCCCAGCAACCTTCTTGTCCACTAAGTTCTCTACCAGCTCGTTTATACGGTCTTGTTGCTGCGTCAGGCTCTGCAAAAGTGCATTGGAGCGCTGCAGTTGCTCCCCGAGCCAAGTTTTCAGCTGCTTCGAGTCGTTGAGGGCGTCATAAAAGATTTCAAACGGAGCCAAGAAGGCTGATTTCTCTCCTGAATAGCCTGGACGATGCAGAGAGTGGGGTGTCGGTGGGACAAGTGCAGAAGATATGCCAACAGATGCAGTGGGAGGTGAACGGCCAGAGATCGCAGGTATCGCATGTGACACATGGCTAGAATTTCGCATTGTAGCTAGTCTTGTGGGTGTTGGTGGCACATTGCCGCCGACAGTCCGGCGCACATTATCTCCGCCACCGAGAACAGACGGCAGCCGGGGTAAAGTCATTGGAAATCTGCCCGGAAAACCAGCGTGGGGTACAGCAGGCGCGCTTTGTATAGAGGGAGCGAGCTGTTCTGGCGTGTGTTCTTCTCGGGGACTAATGACTATGTCGGCAGGTTTCTTCTTACCGCCAGAGCCCAACTGCGTAGCTCGTCGACGAGCAAAGCTGATAGGAGGCGGAGGTAGAGATTGTGGATTCACAGATGTCTGTGTGGGCTGCTGACTAGTTACAATCACCGGCGATGGGCTCGGTGGACGATTCATTAGAGGCATCGGAGATGCATTTGTTGCTCTCCTCGTGCCAGTTCCAGCATTTGGACTGCGACGCGCAGATCTCGCAGGGGTTGACGCTTTTGCAGGGTCAGGATTGGTCTGGGTGCTCGTTATACTGCCTCGTCGCTGCTCAATCAACGCCTTCTGTTTCTGTTTGACGGTCAACATTGAACGAACTTGTTCCGCAGCAGCAGGATCCACACTGAAACCGACTATCACAGGAGAAATAGGAGTCGAATTTGTCTGGTCTTGGGCAACCCTTACATCCGTGTTTAATGCTGGCGCTCCGCTAATAGTGACTCGACGTTTTTTGAGAGGATGTACACTCGAAGGAGCGGGTGCGCCTGACGTGTCTGTGAGGGACTTGGTTGGATCCAGCTTGTCCTGATCTGGTTCCTGCTTGATAGGCTGTTCGTTGCTAGAAACGTTGCTGAACATTACAATTGAGTTCAGAATTAATAAAATGCGTACTCTGTTGGAGAATCTTCCTGTGAATTTGACTCTGTACGAGATCTTTTTCTACTGGCCATTCGAGGGGAATGGTCGGCTTCGTTTGGTCGTGAAGTGTCGGTCGAACTGGGCGACCTCATGCGGCGGTTGTCTGCTGATTTAATCGGAGGTAGAGAGTTGTTGCTCGACGATATGCGGTCCAATGATGACGGACTGAAAGCTTGGGCAAAAGAGGGGAGATGGGTCGCAACACCGTTGTAATTGACAGACATTGTGAACCAAGTTTTGGCGCGGTGACTGTTCACAACGACAAGAAAGGTCCTGCTCGTCGTGGACACCGTCGAAATCACCTGGAACAAAGGTGCACAACAACGGTCGCCAAGAAAGGGAATCGAAAGCGGATGGGATAATTAATTTAAGGGAAGTTTCGAATGATCCTTTCCCGTAAGCCGATCGATCACATCAACTTTGAAACAAGTCTCCTCGTCATTATTATTCCAAGCAACCACAAGCCATGTTCCTATCCTATCTACTTGATATCACGAACAGCCTTGAAATCAGACCATTTCAGACTTGGACGGATCCGACGTCCCATCTTACGCAATTGTTGCAGCTACTTTACATTCAAAACATACCGGTGTCTAAGCAACACAGGCAAAGTCGGCGTATGTTGGTCACCTGTCCGAGCTGATGAGAACTTCTTTGTTGATTTGCTCCGCGCGCTACAGAGATTTACTGACTGCCAACGGGGATATCTCGTTGTAAAATTGATAGGACATATCAGACTGATGAACGTTGAGTGAACGAAACAAATGTTTGAGAACAAGCCATCAAGTAGGTGTCTGTACTGTGCATCATGTTGAGTGACCATTTCGCTCGCACACTGCCCAATATCAACCTAGTCCCTGATTCAGATGATTCTTTGTGCCATTATTGAGGAATTCAAACAACGTACCTTTTGTTAGAACAATGTCTGCTAGGATCCGGCCTTTTTCTTCTTCCGCACAGCGAGAACCGTTACATGTGATGCAGTACTGGTACCTTTATCCCCAGCTACATCACTATTTTGGTTGACCGGAGTCGCCTTGTTAACAGATATAGATCCATATATATGTGCGTGGTATGTTTCCAAGGATGTTTCCGGCTCAGGGAACGGGTTAGGTGAGATGTCGGACACAAAAGTCGCACCACGTCGTCGAGGAGGAGTACGAGGCGGTGCTAGATATGTAGATGAAGAGATGAGTGACATGAGTTCGCGTTCGGGAGTACGTCGGTCAGCCGTGGGTGCATCAGAACTGCCGCTCGAACTGTCGGATGGGTTGCTTTTGACAAGCTGACTGAGCGATGAGGGGAGACCCTCACACAATCCCCGAATCGCGTTCTCTAGCGTCTCTGTTCCCTTTATCGCTCGTTCTACTGTCGAAAACTCGACACCCGTCATCAGAGTAATGATAATCCTCTTGTTGATCTTTCCAGAGACTTGGCCGGGGCTGGGCGCGAGAGGCGATGGTTTAGTATCAGTGGCGCCATGTTTGACTGACGGGGATGATACTCCCAACGTAAAAAAACCAGTAACTGCTCCCGCGACACATTCTTGGCGGAATGACATGCGTTCCCAAAATTCGTCTGGGGACACTTTGCCGAGTTCTCCCTGTGGACGGCCGCTCGTGCCGTCGTCAGCACTATCAGCTGATGAAGACTCTTTCGGGTGGCTCTCGTCTGCGTGCAACGTTGTGCGCGGACGTTTTCGAGCTGGAGATTTCACGCCATTTGCGTCCGTTATATAGGCAATCTCGTCTAGGAACCGCGACTTGGGACAGTCATCGAAGTATGGGATACAATGACCCAAGTTAATGGGGTCGTTGGGACATGGAAGGGGAATCTCAGTCTGACTGTATGGATGACCATATGACCATAGAGTACTGTTAGAGGATGTGCTCTTCAATGACCGCTCAGCTTCTGCCTGTGAAAAACCGGGAAGGATGTAAAACTGTTTAATAACTGCATCAGGACCAGTCTGTGATATTTGAGCAGACACCTCGCTCAGGATGCGTTTCCACCATCCACAAAGTTTAACATCCGTCAAAGGACGTTTTCCGGTAAACTCGGAAGAATTTGGGAACAAGTACTGTCCTTGAGCCCGAGCGAACAGATGAATCCAGATGTGGTCAACTGAAAGAGGTCTTGTTGCAGGATCGACATGAAAAAGCAACAATGACTTGACCAGAGCAGATGTAGGGGATGGTAAAGCTCCCTGTCCAGTGGTGTCCACTTTTGATATATAGAAGATAGCGCAAGAAGTGGATGGGATGTGATACAGTGTAGCTTCAATTGCCGTCACAAAAATCCGAGGCGAACTCTGAGACGACTGTTCAGAAGCGAGGACAAGAATGTCCTGAATATAGGTCCTGGGCCGTGGCTGAGCAAAAGGAAACAAGGCTTGATGCTTTCTGGGTGAAGAAACGAGGACGTGAAGGTGGAATGTACGAATCCCAGGCAGTTCCTTCAGAGCGTCCAGTAGATAGTCTCTGAGTTTGAATGTCATTTCTCTCAAGTCACATGATCCTGCGTCTATGACCGCCGACCATTTCAATGAAGTTTCAATTCAGAATGCTTGTATTCTCGATTTACCAGATACATACACTGATTGAAAAGAAGGTCACTTGCTAAAGTCCGGGTATCAAGAGGTAGAAATCTTCCGAATAAAACCATCATACAGCTTCCACTGGCACAGTTTGTTGCATAGAGAGCTCCGAACTTACAGGACTTTGGGCCTAGAGAAATCAGCGAATGCAATGGAGCGACTTGAAACCCCACTGGATATCCATAGTCACTCTTTGATACTATATCTTTCTGTACTGCAACCACTAGAGGGGTGGTCGTTTGCTAACCACTGTTTGTCAAATCAGAGTGAAAGGGTAGTTGATATAATTGACCATTCCAACTGTTCCTCTCGTACCGCTAGTTCCGGCCTGAAATCCGGACAGGTGAAGGAAAGTCCCGTCTTTTAGAGCAGCCTTCTCTCGCAGTGAATCCCGGCTGTTGAGACTGTTATGGCTTGTAAGCGAGCTAAGAATAATAAGAGTAGACTCACGTCGCTAATAGAGAATTGACGTAGACTAAATTATGGTCAGAAAAAAACTGCTCTGTCGTGACAACACTCACATTTTCCAAGGAGCCAGAAAAAAGCCTCCCAAATGTAGTCGGCAGGTTTCACAGCAAACTGTAGGTAATATGAGGAAGACTATGAGATCCAATGTGGAGGACATTACCGTCAATACCACCATAAATGCAAGGACGCTTGAAGGGCATGATCAATATTATAAGCATCGTTAGGCGAGTTCTTACCTGGTGACCAAGCCAGTAGTGAGTGAATATAAGGTCAAGGTAGTAATCAGAGAGTCTGTCCTGTACGAGAGTTCACAAAGTGAGATCCTGTGTTGCCTGCACTTCATACCGCGAAAAGCCTGTCCTGCTCTTTAACAAATAGTAGCAGAGAGAAGCGGCGATCAGTAAATCTGCTGCAGCCGCACTTCCGAGGCCTGCACTAGTAACCCACTGGAAACCGTCAGCACATTCCAAGTGGAGTAAGATACGAACAATCAGCTTGTCAAAGTCAGAAGTACTGGGCAGCAGGAAGCTGGAGAAGAACATCATTCATACAGAGCGAAAAGAAGCAATGACAACAAACCTGTCAACGGTAAATACTTCAATGTAACTTGCGTGAATACTTCGCGGATGTCCTTATGGTGAAAATCTTACCGATGCCGAGCGCTGTTGCAGTGAGAAAAAAGGGATGAGAGTCAACAAGACGCACCGAAATGAACACTTGATAGAAACACCTGTAAGAGATCAACACGCAAATCCGCAAGAAGGGGAGGGCTCACAATAACCCCAGTTAAGATGTAGTTTCCAGATACTAGGCAACGTCAGAAATCTGCGTCACAGGCTTCTAGACCTACAGAGCCACACACGGCGAGCGAAAAAGCTATGAGCAACCAGCGATCAGCACGAATGAGTCCTTTAGAATTGCGCAACGTACCATTCCACAATGAGGCCAATCACACCCTAACTCGTTGTAAACGTTTGAGCAAAATGAATTTGGAATACTTGCATTGCAGTCTGTTTGGACCTGAATACGTAATTAATGCCCTTCAAGAACAATAGATGACATACGTTCATGCTCCTGACAATTCTGTTAGAAAAATGTTCGGGAAAGGCTGAGATTTACCAGAAAGTTTTTTCCAGAGCAACAGGGTTGGAGAAGTTTGTGACCAGATACCTGGTGATCTACTTTATTGATGCAGCACTTATGCAAAGCAGTCTTACCAGTAAATGGTTATTGTAGACAGCGTCAGCTGTGCCGCATCAAGGATCCTATAGATGATAAGTTTGTACAAGAACGGGAGTTAGCGTACAATAGGATGGCCACCTGTGAGTGTGTCAGCGAGGACTCGGAGAGCAGGTGAATGAATCCGTTACCATCCACTTTATCAGCTTTGAATCTTTAGGATAATTCCTGTCAATTATATATTGGATACGAATTTGATGTATTAGGACGTGGACACACCTGTAGTAAAGGAACCTACAGTTATCCAGGTCAGTGCATATCTCTTGGAGGGAAAAGTTTCATACGTCTGGAGTACGGTGACGCCAAACAGCCTAAGCAGTCGTGTGAGCTGTGACAAACTGACGAGGAAAGTCTTACACCGCCGAAACGACGAGACCAACAAATGTCCTGCCATAGGTGGTATCAACCTCAGTCATGGTAAAGACGTTAGGCTACAGTTGGAAAGGAAAGGGTGGGCATTTACAAAAGATTCATGGAGTTATAATAAATAACCTGAGAGCCTGAGGAGCCTGAGGGCGAAGTTTGTTCTTGTGAGAGTGAAGAAGCAGAAATAACTAAACTTTGAGGTAGATTTTCGGAAATTTCCTGTTTTACTTTCGGAGCCAATCCTGGACTGAATTCGGCTGCACTCGAGATGTGAGAGGTAACTGATGTCGGCTGACAAGGTCGGAAAGGAAGAAGCTGCTCCTTTGAGAATGCAGTAAGGAAGGCACAGGTGGCGTAACTTCGCAATACTACATTCACGAACAGAGTCGAACACATTATACAAATAAGTCACTGAGCTGCTGAGAATGAGATGATGGAAGAAGCAAGTAACCGAGACTGCCAGGGAGTTGGCCGACATATGCGTGTACCAAGTAGCAGTGTTCAGGTAGCCGGTACCCTGCCATGGCAGCTATGTTCAGCTGTGTCGACGCAAATTAAAGTATGAGGGTTGACTGGTATTACTACTAATAAAGTAGTGGTACTATGGGCGATGGCGTCGTCGGGCAACAGATTAGGTCACAAGACCGGCTACGGGTCTTCAAAGCTAACTAGATTACAGACTTGTAAGCAAGGTGGTTGCACTAGAGGGCTTTGATAGTAGAGTCAGAGGCACATCCAGATCGAACAAGACACGACTTACTGAATCCAAATAATCCGTCTTCGATAGAGTAGTTGTATGTACCGTTACTGTAAGTGGTGCTATCTGTGGCTGTATTCAACAAAATCAGTATCTGAAGAACTGTGCGCATTAAAAGTATACCCGATTGATATTGTTAACGGAGGCACTAAAGCGATTCGAGTGAGCGAGGAAGGTAGGTTCTTGAGAAGCCTTTTCGCGTAGATAGTCGCGAGAATTGAGTCTATAGACAGCTTTTTAGAGCTGAGATAAACTTTAGTACGGGAGACTCACGATGCCATAAGTGAGTTCACATAACATTTGCCAAGGACCCAGAAAAAGGCAAGCCATATGTAATTGGTTGGCATCACAGCGAACTTCAAGTGTATTAGAAAGACCTCCATCGATGAATATGAGTACCGTTAACACGCAGACAAGCGCAATGACACTTTTAAGCGTACAGATATAATATCCATCCGTCACGAAGATATAAACACACCTTGTAAGTAAGCACGTAGTGAGGCTGTATATCGTTAAAGCGGTAACAATGGAGTTCGTCCTACAATCGTCAGCAGAACCGTTGATTTATATAAGTTGTACTTGCTTCGTGAATCCAGTTCTGCTCTTGGACAAGTAATAACATAAGGCCATGGCGATCAAGAGATCAGCGCAGGCGGCACTTCCCAAGCCTGCAGATGTTACCCACTAGCATATTGAATGCAGATTCTTTCGATCAGACTTGGTAAATGCTTACTACGATTTTCTCGAAGTTTGTGATGAACTGAAGCTGGAAGCTGTGACAAGTAAGAGCAAGGTCAGACATCAGAAATGCCCTACCCGTCTACGGTAAACACTAATTGGTGTCACCAAGCCTTATTGATTTATATGCATTGGAAATTCATACCGATTCCTAGGCCTGCGCGGGAGTCCGAATATGATTACTCGTTTCGACATTTTGGCTAGTAAACGCCTACCAAAATGGACACAGGCCAAAACAAGCTAATAGTTTTCAATACAACGCAAGAATATGCATGAAAAACCTTACAATCGCAACAGTCAGGATTTTGTTGCGAGACACTTTGCGACCAAGCTTCAGCACATTAACGCTGCATCAAACCTGATACTCACTAAGCCACACTCGACGAGCAAAGAAGCTGTACAGATTGTGAAGAGGAACTACATCTTAAAGGCAGACCTACCATTCAACAATTAGGCCAATGAGGCCCTGTAAGACGCCACAAGTGAGAATATCACAATCGTCAGGAATAAATAATTACATTGAGATCAGTTTGAAGCTGAATATGTGAGGCTCAGTGAAGGGATGAACATAAGTCGCTTACATTCATACTCCTGGAAGAATACAGGCAGGCGTAAAAGAAGGCAAGTCGAGCTTACCATGTAGTCTTGAACAGAGCATCCTTGTTATTGTAGTTCGAGATTAGATACCTCCAACCCGTGAGCGTTGGCAAAACGAGACACCAGAATTACCAGTATACGGCCATAGTCGCAAGGACCAGATGGGCGGTGTCTAAAATCCTGGAAGGAATCGTATACAGAAACGGCCACCCGCAACAATGCATACCATAGCACAAAGACCTGCCGAGTCTGAGCTAATTGAAAGGTTTTCATTTACGTTGCTTACCAGAATTTTCAAGTTCAAGGTGTCTTGCGGATAACGCCTGCGGATAAATTCACCATGAACGATTGACACTCGTTAAAGTCCAGCGTGCCTATAATACAGATACCTGGTCAAAGTTCAGCCCCACTACGCTGAAGACTGGGAAACGTACATCTGCAGAAGCGTAATCCCATACAGACTACTGGGTCATGAGTCTTCTGAGAACAAAGCACCATAGAAACCAACATTGCCTCGGCTATGAGACCAATAAATGCACTTCCGTAGGTAGTGTCGATGCCAGAGTTCGCCATTGTGGAGACAAGGACACCAGACGAAGGGAGTCCCATAAACCCCACGCTGATATATATAAGCTAACAGTGGTGACATGGTGCCCTCATTGGTTCACTTTGACAGAGGATGGGAAGCATCACCTTGATACACTCGTGAAAGTCTGGTTATCTGACGGCTGTCCCTGAGGGACATTGTGCATGACCAGGCTACGAATGACAGCATGCCTATGGCAGAATATGCCAGCAGATAGAAAACAAAATAGAGTTTCAAACTCCCTTCACATGGGAAAAGGGTTCTGCAGGTCAGACAGGCTTGGCAGAACGTGGGTATAGACGCTCAGTTCCGGGGAAGAGCTAAATTTCTACCTATCATAGCCGACTGGTTGTTCTGTTTCGGCGCCTTTAGGAAGTGACAACATTGCATTAGGGCTACAAGGATGGTGAAACAAGTGCGACCAGGCTATGAGGTATGGATGATAGAGAGCGCAGGAACCAAGATAACAGATAATCACGCAACGTAGTTGAAAGTGTCCCGAGTGCCATCCACTCTTTCAATATAGTCCTTCTCCAGCAGGGTATCAATTGCCTGAACAGTGGAAACAGTCAGCGAAGGCAAAAGGGACCGAGAGTCACCCGACCTTTTTAATGTCAGGAATCCTGGGCGCAAAGCGCTGCGAAATCTGTGAAATCACTTCCTGAACCAGAGTTTGATTCTTCATTGTTTTTCGTGCTTTCATAATACTGCATAGACACATGAGGGCAGTAGACGTGGTTAGGGGGGATGAAGACGTACCGAACAATTGTAGCTTGGATAACATATTTACGGTCTTCATCTACATGTTTTAGAACATCCTTGACGTCTGCGCTCACTTCGGCTTTGATAGGCTGGTTGAGGTTAACCCGAATCTTCTTTGACTTGAAGCCTAACACAAATGAGTCAATACAGGTCAGCGTGGAATGACTCCGAGACGAACTTGGATTAAGGTCGTATTGCTCTGGTTCCTCATTCAGCAGTATTTTCGCTTTGACCAGAAGAGCCAGAACTTGCAAGATGAGTTCCTTTGGAATCGATGTGGCAGTAATCAGCTCTGAAAGAGACAGGGTGTCGTTGATATTGTATTGCAGGAGAACGACCATCTGGTAAGAGCTGGTCATTAATATGTATTTCTGGTTGAGATAGTTCGTTCGTAGTTCGTTCTTGGAGTAGTTCCACAGCCAGGTAAGTTTCCGTCCCGAGTGCTTTGACTGGTAGTACTTCTGGAATCGGTTGTAAGTCGGTAAAATCTGCGCAGGTATGACAAAGTCGTGCGAGGGGGGATTTAGAGGCCAGAAATTTGTGCCGAGAACCATTATACCGAAGTTGAGATCGGCATCATGATGATTCTGCTGCATTCGTTCCTTGAACTGGTCGGTGAGATCCTTGCTCAGGCTCATATCTTTCCAAATTAAAAAGCGGGTATGGTGATCTGAAGCCGGTGGCGTACCTGTGAACATTCGTTGGAGCTTATTCGTGTACTCGAAGCCACATGCATCTTTCAGTTTGGAAATCATGCTCGCTTCGCTTTCATCGGAGGCTGAAACCCCATGAATGAGACGCTTTGAGAGCTTGGTAGTGTAAAAAGACTGGAATACGTCCTTGTCCTCGAGATATTTGAATAGGATCATCTAGAGCTTATTAGCCACGAAAACAAAGGAAGAAGAGAAGATTACGAACGACACGGTTCAAACCATTTTCCAGATCGGTTTCCTCGCCCATCTTGTTGTTTTTCCGAAGAAGTAAATCGGCATGCTTTGCAATCAATTCGGGTGATTTTGAGGTAGAGCCACCGGTCGCAGCATTCCGATTTATGAAGTCCCTACACGCTTTGTCAAGGCTGGCCATGAATCCTGCTTCCCCTTTAAAACTCCTCATCACGGTATGATAGTTCTTTTCGTGGACCTCCAGCAACGCGTCAACGTACGCTTTGGCATCCAGAGTCTCGACAGTAGATTGCGCTTCGCCTATGAGTCTGGAGATAGAGTTGAGACCGGAATGCTTGACATGAGCTCCAAAATTCTTCCGCAAAGGCTCCAGACCCTCAGATATTCGAGAGAGTAGTGAGTACATGCGCTGAAGGTCCTCGTCTTTGTCATAATCGAGTAACTGTTGGAAGCTATCCCACATAAGCTCTGCATGTTTGCGAATCAGCACATCCTCGCATTTCTGGATGAGGAGTTTGCGAGTGAAATGGTTTAGGTAACGATCGATGCGATCCTCTTCTTCTTTAAGACGGTCTTCAGCTTTCTTGAGGTATTCTGCAACGCTGTTCTCGGCAAGAAAGGTTTCGGATTCTTTCCTGTAGTATCTGTCGGTCGCTGAAAGAAAAGGCTTCTCGAGATGCTCCCTGTAGACATCTAGACAAGCCTTGTTTGTATCTGACTCGTCCAGACCGAGAGAAACGAAAGAATCTACGACTTTCTTGATGAGACCTTGATCCACAACATCTCCGTCACGCTGCTGTTCAATAAGGTGCAGAATGGCATTGGCAAGTTTGGAATCTCTTTGCTGTATTGGATTGAATACACAATTTTTCCATTGGACAAGAGCAAGCTGAAAGGCTGTGAGTGAGGAATATCGGAGTAAGGAGAATTACTGTGTAAACTTGGTAAACCGACTTCCTACCCTCATCCCTCTCCCGTTTGACCCAATGCCGGTTAAGATACGTGAAGAGACGATTAATGTAGTTGGCACCTGTGGTATACCGATCCCACTCGGAAGCATAGTACTGTAACAAAGGCAGACCCTGCAAGGTCTCCGCGTGCTGTCAGCGTCAGTGAATCTGAATGTGAAGTGTTCGAGTCATACCTCACGAAGAGATTTGAGATGGCTAACAAAGTAGCGCGTTAGATGGTTGTAGATGTCTGAGCCTACGTAATTCGCGCGATCTATGCAAGCGTTGGAAACGAAACGAAGAGCTGTGCGGTGACATACTGCGGTTTCCGGAACCAACACCATCGGAAGGGAACTTTGTGAGCTTGGTAGCCGTACAATAGTTGTAGGCGACTGTATAGAGTGACATGTACTGAACAGATCATTGGTTCTGAAGGGGGCGATACCGTTCGCGCGTACCTTTGAGTAGGAAACTCCTGTTTGCAACTTGGTCATGATGTGGTCAACGCCTTCTTCAAGAAAGGCCCATGTTGCCACCAAATCATCAGACTGTGGTAATGGAGAATTTGAGGCCATAGAGCTACTTAGTCGATGACTGGACACGGTGTCCGCATTTATGGTTTGGGGTAATCACGTTACTCTCAATAATAATACAAGCAATACCAACTAGACCTTCACGCCCTTGTGTATGCAAGCAATGCCACCCCACAGATTTGTCCAAGCGCCACCGTCTACGTCCTGCGCTGTGGTGAACCCAGCATCTCTGATCATGCCGGCAAAGTCTTCCTGCGGAGGGAATCTTCGTATAGATTCTACGAGGTACTGATATGATTCGCGGTCACCAGCCAGAATCGTTCCAAGGAGGGGGATGATCGAGAAAGAATACCGGTCATAAGCGCTTAATTGGGACCATCATTCTATGACCGCAGAAGGAACGATACAACGCACAAGTTGAGCAAAGGGTTGTTCACCCTGCTGAATTCGAGACAAGCAAACGTTGCTCCTGGTTTGAGGACACGATATGCCTCTTTTAGCACAGCCGGAATGGATGTACAGTTGCGAATGCCAAAAGCAATCGTATACAAGTCATAAGTATCATCTGGGAATAGTTCTGCAGGCAGTTCCTGTGCATTAGCTTCATGGAAGGATATCTGCGGGGCTGCCGGCGTAAGTGAAGCCACATAGGGCATGGCAAACTCACTGTTATGATACATTGTCTTTTTGAACCTCCTGAAGCCTTCTTTGAGCATTTGTGAATTGATATCTGCCACTTGGACGATGGTTTCTCTGTCCGCGTACTTTTCTCGAGCGTAGTCCAGAATACGCAGCGCGATATCTCCAGTGCCACCGGCCACGTCGAGGCATTTCATTGGTCCCTTTCTTCCAGGCCGTAGAGACGATACAAACTCGTCTTTCCAAAGCCTGTGAACGCCAAATGAAGTAGCATCGTTCATAAGGTCGTACGATGAGGCTACCAAGTTGAACACGTCCTTGACGAGTGATTCTTTGGCATCTTCAGGTACTGTTCTGAATCCAAAGGACGTGGTCTTCTCTGAATCCGTATTTAGACATCGAGTGAAACGGAGACCCGCAGACCTCTTCAGACCTTGACGGGAGAACGCGAGCATGTAGACATCACGTGTCCGAAGAAATTTCACTTCATGTCCCTCAAAGGCAAGGAAAAGGCTATAGGTGGGTTCTATTTGATTCCTAGACTGCTTCTATATTGAGAGCAGAGTCGGACAATGAGGTTCCAACTCAGGAATACCTGGACTCTTTGCTAGAAACCGCTCGCAGGAATGCAGTCGCAGCCAAGGCAGCGAAGCTTTTGGAGGAAGAAGAGCATGAGGAGGACATCATTACTATTGACAGCAGCGAACAGCAGTATGTGTGTTCCGCATTCATGTACTGATTCTCACAAGTCCTAGACGATTACCACGACTAGATCCTGGAATTGTCCCCAAGCCTTACTTTGATCTCAAAACAGGCTCTTCATTATCCAGAGACCCTGCCGTTGAGTTGGCCGAAAAGGCGGCAGACTCACTCTCTGTCCCAGCACCACCTGTTCCCCCACGAGAATTAACGAAATCAGGTCAACCTCTGACAAAAAAAGAGCGCAAGCAAGTGAGTCAGATTTCAATGAACACAATACTTTGACACGTTGAAAAGCTCAAGAATCGAACGGCTGGACCAAACTGGTTTGATCTTCCTGCTCCCTCAGAAGCCGACCTTCCTCGCCTGTATCGGGAAGTTGAGGCACTGCGCCTTCGCAATCAACTTGATCCCAAACGTTTCTATCGGAAGGATGAAGGTGAAGGCAAGGGCATTAAAGGCCTACCAAAGCACTTTGCGGTATGCATATCTATTCTGACCACAATGTGCTCATCTTGCTAGATTGGTACCATCGTGACTACCGACGCGCCTTTCAGGGATGCTAGCGGCGACAACCTTCCTAAATCCAGCAGAAAACGAACTCTTGTTGAAGAACTTGTGGATGATTCCGAGGCCAGAACATATGCCAAAAGGAAATTTGAAGAGTTGCAACAGGTCAGAGGTGCCAGAGGCCGAAACACATTACACGCGAGGTTGAAGAAGCCCAAGTGGTAGTCCCAAATACTTTGTCTTTGATGCCATGTCATTGCTTACTGGGTATTAGTACCGTATTACAATTTATCCTTGCATCGGATCTGCCTTCCGCTTAGCCGCTGTCGACCCCTAATGATACTGTAAGATCGTCTGGGAGACTATCAGCTTCCTTCCGTGCTCATATTCCGCAGTTACAGTGTGAGGCTAACATTGACCCGGTATACCGGCCGCCTCGCTTATTTTGTATAGTATGTTCCCAGGTCTCCATCATCCAAACTGAACTTTGAAAATGTGGACTTAGTCATTTTCTCCCAACTCTCATGCCCGTCGAACCCAAAGCAAAACCGAAGCGGAGGGCCACCAGACGCGACCCGGACGAATACAAGTTTGATGGCAGCAGTCATGCCCGTGAACTGGAGCTCAAACGAAGCAGAGGTATGTACACCAGCTTTATGCCTAAAGCGCTCCTTCATTCCCAGCCTCCAGGCGAGATTTCTTGTGCAGAGTACGTGCTTTCTCACTCCTTAAATGTTCTATTCATGTTCTCTAGGTGCAGAAGTTGAGTCCAAGTCCATTGTACCCCCCAATAAGCCTCATTTAACCCTGCAGACTCAAGATTAAATGCGACAAGCAGATACCATGTCAGGTGAGCCCCAGCGATGAGGTCCAATGCACTAAGTTTTCTAAATCTTTGTAGTCCTGCCAGGTCCGTCCGTCCACGCTTCCCGCAAATCATTTCTGATCTGATGTTCGACAGAGAAGAGGCTGCGCCGCCCTATGTCCAAATGATAAGCCCTGTGTACTCTTCAATCGCTTGCTTTATTCATTTTTTAGCACGCAGTCTTGCCACGGGTCAAGGAACTCGGTATGTACTGACGATTTCCAGATTACACTCGGTTCATTCCTTACAGTTTTGTCCTTGCCGCCACTGAGCACCTTCATCGTCGGATATCCAAGCTTACTGAACGCATACGGCTCCTAGAGGATGCGCTGGCTTCGTTGCACAGCAAATACTCCGATGAACCACACCCCCTCCTTCGCCAAGACCTCTTAAGCGGCAATGACGACAGAGACGGGGATATGGCAATGACTGAGGACGTGGCAGCTCCATCCCATACACGAGATCTAATCGACTCTTTTGGGACTCTTTCGATATCAGACCATGGAATATCTCGTTTCTTTGGCCCATTAGCATTGAATGAGGTGAGACATCTATTCTCTTTGGGATTCTCATTTATATATGTGTTTTCAGAGCTTGCTAATCGTAAGTAAATATATCGCAAACGTCTCCGGTTCACATTACGCGTTAGTCTAGCCTTTCCTCGTCTCACACTTCCCCTGCCAGCTCCCACAGTCTCTCACCTAAGCAGCGCGACTCACAAAGTCCCACTTCCCACTCAACTCCATCCACATATGATCAACTGTCCATCTTCTCCCAAAGCTTCCCATTTACCCCGATGGGACGGACCGACGATGTTCAAGAAATGATCGAAAGCCATTTACCCCCATATGAACGTGCAGTGCATCTCTGTGAAACATATTTTGACCAGGTATACTGGTTATTTCGAGGTGTGACAAAGGAGCAGTTAATGGACGAAATGTTGGTCGTCGTATACCGGAGACCATCAGCGAGTGAACTAGAGGATGAATATGGACCTCATGATTTGGCCTTGTTATTCATCATATTTGCTATAGGTGTCCTCGTTGAACCCGAACTCCCAGGTCATACTAGTCCGAAGGCCTCCTCGGAAGCCTATGCGGAACACTTCCACCAGATCTCTCGCGCGGCTATAACTTTGCAGCCAGTGCTCGAGAAGCCTTCTATTGTGACGATCCAGGCATTGCACTTGATGAGCATCTACAATGCCATGAGTGGGTCCGACGTCAACAGTGATACTAGCATGGAAATGACCTGGAACCTGCTCACCTTGGCCGCACATCTAAGTCAAACCGTGGGTAATCTTCCTCCATCCCTTACTGGTTTAATGCTTATTTTCGCAGATTGGACTACGTATGTTTGCTTTGTTCCTTCAGGTCCTTATTTCTCACGAGCCTGGCAGACCGTGACAGCGAGCGATGGGGACTACCACCAAAGATGATTCAGAGACGACGAATTTTGTTTTGGGACCTCTTTGTCGCGGACGTGTGGACAGTACGTCGTCTCACGACCAAGTTTCCTCTTTTGATCATCACATAGAGTCTGAACAATGGCCGTCCTCCTTCTTTTTCGCTTGCTTATGTAGACTGCAATCTTCCCCAGTACGACGACCTGAAAGCCAAGGACAGCGATGTTGCATGTAAGTGATTGTGCTGCAGTCACGGCTCTTCTCATTATGTCAATGAAGTTGAAGTATGGACGTTCCGTTTTGCTTCAGAATGTGTGGCCGAGGTGACTGCGCGTACATTGACTGCAGAGGCACCATCATACACTACCATAATGGAGCTCGACCGTAAAGTTCGCGAGTTTCCCTTACCTGAGAACACAAGGGACAAGAACGATGAGGCAGCATCCTTCAGAAGATGTGTATTGGAACATATTCGCGAGACAAGTTAGTATCCTTTTCTTCTATTGAAAATTTCCTGCAACTAATGCAACGCTATTTAGTCCTCGTGTACATCCATCGGTCATTTTTTGCGCAAGCTATCATCGAACAGCCGGCTAATCCGCTGAAAAGTGTGTATGCTCCGTCTTTCCTAGCCGCTTATCGAGCTTCTGCGGCCATCTTGAAATCTATCTGCCAGCAGTTTAACACTTGTCCTAGTTCTTGCGGGCGTTATTGGGTGATGTGGACCTATGCGTTCAGCGCAGCGGTAGTCTTCGGGACTGTTGTTACTCGAGGACCCAAAAGTCCTTTGGCAAATTCTGCTATGATGGAGCTAGACCAAGCTATTCTTCTATTTTCTCGAGCAGCTGTGTACAGCAGGCGTGTTACCAAGGCTTTAGTGAGTCGATACGGACCCTGCCGGTGAATTTTTCTAAACATGCGCAGCCGATCTTGACCAGGCTGAGCGACAAAGCACATCATGCTTTAGCTGCCGCTCAAAGTGACCCTTCCCCTTCATCAGGAGATGGCGCTCTATGGAGCATCACGACAGAAGATACAGAAGACGAGCTTGATATCATTGCTGGCCGCACACGCTTTGTATCTGTCAAAAAACAAGGCTGTGCATCGTCTGACATCGGAAGCACTGTGCAACACGATCACTCTTCATTCGATACTCAACCTCGAGAGCGGATTATCTCCTTTGAAACCCCTCCCCCTGTGAACCATCGGCTTTCCCATCGAATGAGTTGGACTGCCGGTGATTCTCATGGTTCTCTACGTGACGAATACAACCAGAGTGGCGCTGCCATGCCACCCCATCCAAACGCTTCACTACAATACAACTATTCTTACGACCGTAGCCGACCAGAAGGAGCAGCTGCGGAATATGCATGGTCGGCTCCTGGCCCCTCTAGGTATCATGACATTGGTAGCCGTATGGAACCCCCCTATCATTCCTCTTACCCTCCTCCGCTACACGGGTCCTTTACAAATGAGTATCCTGGTGTCCCTACAACAGTAGGACAGCAATCTGGAATGCATCACACAGAGCTAGCAAATCTAGGTTTAGCGGCGCGTGATTCGAGATTGGACGAGAGATGGAGCTCGTTCATGCACCAGTCTGGATTACTGGACGATGTCGGTATTAATTATCGAAGTAGTTAGTTGGTCTTGCACAATACCTTTATGTATATTGTATTGTAAGTGACGAGGTAATAGTTGTGTTCAGATACAGAGTCAACTAAGACGCACACTCTTAACCACACGAGATATACCAGATTTCTCTCCTTCGTAAACACCCCCTGATTGAGAAAGACCACCTTTGTAAATTGCCTTTTGCGAAGACAGCTTCTTCTTGGCCTTTTCGAATTTTTGACGCTTCTTGACTCTGGGGTTGCGTACACTTTTGGATCGGTGAGGTGTAAGGCCCTTGTTGGCCAATATCGCCCGAGTCAGGGAACGTGGTCCTGAAACATTTTCATCTTCGAAACCGCGCCTGCTGTCAATGAGCATCGAGACCAAGGCAAAACATTCAACCTACTCCGCAGCACGAGCAGCTTCATAATCGGCCTTCTTTTTCTCTTTCTTCTCCTTAGAAGCGCGCTTGATGAGCTCGTAGTATCCTTGAGCTTCATCGTTGCTATCGCCACTGCTGTCTTCCTTGTTTTTGTTGGGCTCTGGATCAACGTCATCCAGATCTGCACCGCCCTGCTTCTTGAGTTTGGCCTGTGCTTCTTTTGCCACGCGCGCCTCCTTCTCCTTTTTACGCTCCCGATAGGGAATATCATCATCGCCACCGAGAGCGTTGGTCCTGGCACCTTTGCGGCGTGCATCAGCACTTTCGATTTTGGAAGTGAGGAAACGGAGGGATTTCTGTTGGGCCCTTTTGTCCGCTGCATCCACATAATCAAGAGAAGTGGCTTCACCGAATACATCAGTGGCCTTCTCGTGAGGATGAGAAAAAGACTTGGAAGACACAAATTCTGGCTCCTCGAGATTGAATGTCGGACCCTTGTCTGTCTTGCGCTTCTTTTTAGGAGGGGAATTCGGGACGCCTTCCTTAACTGTAGACTTGATCCTTTTGGCCTTGGGTTTGAGACCAGAGATCGCTGCGTCTTTAGCTGTAACAGCGTCACTAAGAAGAGCTTGAAGTTCGCCTTCCTCGAGGTCCCCCCACCACAGCATTTCCGCATCATTCATTTCTTCCTCATCTTCGTCACCAAAGTCGGTATCCGATTCCATGATTCCAAACTCTTCAAAGGTGATGAGAGCTTGCTTCAGTGTCAACAGCCGTTTCAAAATTGGGTGCGATTTCAGCAGCTCCGGACGGCGCGTGTACTTTTCGTCCGCTCGGAGATGAAGGTAGAACGCGAGATTGGTCGTGTAACAGAGCAAAGCTTCTATAGACGTGTTGGACGAAGTATTTGTTTAGGAAAGTTACTTACGGTAGTACAAGTGAGCCATTCCGAGACGCACATAATCTGGCTCGTTGTCTTCCAGCTCAGAAAGCTTTTCGCGTGCCTCGGATAGGCTGTGAACAGTATCTGCCCAGTCACGAGCGAGAGCAAAGCTTTCCGGGTCGGTCTTTTCGAGATGTTTTAGTAAGAATTTGGGGTCCGTGGGTAGTGACTGTTCCTCAAGCATTCTAGAGGACGTAGGTTGGAAAACAGAAATAAAAAACAGACCTACTCGATGGTGGTGTCCAATTCGAGGATGTCATTGAAGCCAAAGTCGTCTTCGTCAAGTTCATTGCGAGCCTTTGCCTGGAGACGAATTGCTTCCTGTTCTTCGAGGTCGTGTGCCTCGTCGTCGTCCGAGTCGAGCTGGGCCGCGTTGGATGAATAATACGCGCCTCTTCCTCGACCCCAGCCCTCCTCCTCGGAAGCTGATTCGTCAGACTCTGAAGACGTCAACTCTGCCTTGGTTTCTTTCTTCTTGCGTGTTGGTGCAGGATCCTCTTCGAATTCCATTTCTTCGTCCTCTTCGTCCTCTTCGTCCTCTTCGTCCGAGATACCATTCAATGCAAATACTTCATCATCATCACCGTCGTCGTCAGCGCCTTCATAGTCACCCTCCAGCAAGATCTCGTCTCTCGAATTATGAACTGGGTGGAGTCAGTCCGAGGCATCACATTGGATATTGCAGTTTACATTCGTCCTCCTCGTCAAGGGGAATATCAGAGGCTTTGTTCCATTTCTTGATTTTAGACTGTGCACGGTCAACAGCGCGTGGTTTGCTTGGCCCTGCCTTGCTTTTGGATCGACGTCGAGGCATAAAATGCGTGAGAAAAACTTCGGCGAGGAATTCTGCCAAGTCTATTGCACAGAAAGATTCTAGTCATCTACAAAGATCTACTCTGTTTAGAATCGAGGTAATGAGCATCAGAGCAGGCCTGAAGGCGGGCTGCTGCTTGTTCCGGGGTAAAATCCCTTTGTGCTTCAGCCATGAGCTCGAACCTGCTTCAATTAGCTTTGAATGGAAGTACGTATTCACTTGCCCAACGAGAAATTTCTTCACAGTGGCGCTTCTAAGTAGAGGAGGCGAAAAATGCAGGTGCAGATGTGCGACGTTTCCCTCGTCATCCGAACCTGGGACGGGTCGCTGATGAATACCCATCGAGTATGCAAACGAGGTTTGAAAGAGATTATCGTAACGCTTTGTCATTTTGGAGATAATCTCAGCAAACGCCGATTTTTCTACTTCCGTCAGATCATTAAGGGATGAAATGTGTCTTTTGTAGGGCATTACTGAGTTAATGTCAGTCATTGACATATTCAAGACAGGCAGCTTACACAGGGTCTCAAATGGCCATGTAGCCCACCAGGGAACGAGTGCCACAAAATGAGCGTTCTTCACGACGACTCTTTCGCCAAGGGGCACTTCCGCATGCCCATATTCACATAAGAGACACGGTTTTCCTAATGCACGTAAGGAATGGCGTGTTCTGACCAGGTGACCAACCTTGAGGACCGGTAGGTGCGCCTTGAGTCGATGTACCACTTTCGGAGTACCGTTTTAACGAGTCAAGCTCTTTAGCAGGAAGAGTAGGGATGTTTGATGTGGACCAAACCTGACCATGAGGATGGGGGTTCGAGCAGCCCATTATACTACCTTTATTCTAGGTGCAGATCAGCACGATGATACCCACATGCATCTTCCTACCTCGAAGATTTGCACATACTTGACCTCTTCCTGAGATCCACGTTTATTATAGATTTTGATCCACTCATCGATGATGCGGCGGATGTCATCAACCGAAAGTTGAGCCAAAGTAAGATCATGCCTGCGATGAAATATGATGACATCGCATCCACCAGAAACAGGCTCGGCAGAGAGTAGGGGATGAGGTGGATTTGGAGCCTTGGGTGCAGGAGGAGGCAGAACGGCAGCATAGTCATTCTCAAATAGATAGATCTGTTCATAATCGTCGTTCTTTATGCCCCCTGCCCGCTCGTTACCCGGACAAAGATAGCACTTGGGATCATACTGGACAATGTTAGCTGCTGGAGGCGTCTCATTCTGACCTAGCCAAGGACGCTTGGTACGGTGCGGGGACACCATAATGAATTCATTAGTGAGTGGATTGACTTTCATCGCCAGTACTTGAGCCAAATAAAACTGCGTATGTTCTAGACTCACAGCGACGATGGGAATGCGTATCTGGGATGAACTCTTCCATCAAGGCAAGTGCTGAAATTTGAATCGGTCAAGTGTCTGGCCTTTCCATGATTCTGCTCAGGCACGTGCCCAGATGGAATCTCCTCCAAAACGGCGTCGAATAACGCGGTCACCGTCACCACAATACAAACTAGACGATGAAGATCCAGACTCGTATGAACCGTACGTTCCTGTTGCACAGCGGAGACAAGACAAACTTGCGAAATTGACGTCGCGGAATGTCGACAAGGAACGACAGCGTGAATCGGAGCAAGCAGCAGACGCAGCCCGGGAAGAACAGCGACGGAGAGAGCGAGAAAGAAGACAAAAGACTTTGCTCGTTGAAGCACAGGCGGTCCACTCTCAGAAAGAAGCAGAAAATGCCAAGAAGACCGTGCAAGAAAAAGCCGAAGAGGCTGACCAGGAAATACTGGAGGCGATCAAAAGTCGCAGAAAGCTCGCTTCAGACTTGGAACTCGCAAAGGGAATTCATTATACAGAATCTCTGAAGACCAGGTAAACAAACTGCCAAGTTGAATTTGCCGAGCTTAACCCTGGCAGCTGGCGGCCACCCAGGTTCATCCGCGAACGCACCGAGGACAAAAACCACGCAATTCGCGAAAAATATCACATAATTGTGGAGGGCGAGGACGTCCCACCACCAATTGAACATTTCAAGGTATGATTCATTCCGTGCCTTCTTACGTTTCATCACTGGGTAGGACATGAAAATTCCAGATCCCATTCTTCAGTATCTGAAGTCCAAACGTATCGTCGCACCCACTCCCATTCAACTCCAAGGTATTCCAACTGCGTAAGTAGCATGTTTGTCTCTTCTGCCATCCAATTTCCTAGTTTTGCAGGCCGAGACCTCATCGGAATCGCGTTCACTGGTTCCGGCAAGACACTTACATTCTGTGTCCCGTTAATCATGCTTGCTTTGGAAGAAGAGATGAAATTACCTTTCATCAGAGGTGAAGGGCCTGTGGGTGTCATCCTCTGTCCGTCTCGCGAGCTTGCAAGTCAGACGTACGAAAACGTCTTGACATGGTGTTCCTCTCTGGCTAAAGATCGAAAATATCCTCAACTCAACACCTTGCTCTGTATTGGTGGCATTTCCATGAACGAGCAAAGTGTGGCGCTAAGCAAGGGTCTGCACATCATTGTAGCGACTCCAGGTAGATTGATCGACATGCTCGAGAGGAAACGGTTCAATTTTAACAACTGCAAATATCTTTGCATGGATGAAGCTGACCGGATGATCGATTTGGGCTTTGAAGACGATGTGCGCAACATCATGAGCTTCTTCAAGGTCTGCTCATCGGAAATGATTGAACTATGCTCAATTTCTGTAGCGACAACGGCAAACATTATTGTTTTCTGCTACAATGCCTAGGAAGATCCAAGATTTTGCCCAGCAGTCCCTTATCCGACCTGTCTTGGTGAATGTAGGGCGTGCTGGAGCAGCGAATCTGGATGTTCTTCAGGTCGTCGAGTATGTTAAGCAGGAGGCAAAAATGGTGTATCTTCTGGAGTGCTTGCAAAAGACGCCCCCTCCCGTGATCATTTTCAGCGAGAACAAGAACGAGGTCGATGGTAAGTCTTGTGGCTCGGCTACATCCAACGCTTGACGAGTCTAGATATCCAGGAGTACTTGCTCCTGAAAGGTATCGAAGCAGTTGCCATACATGGTTCGAAGTGTAAGTTGTCCGCACTTGGGGTTGTGACAATTTTCAACACCGTTCATAGCCCAAGAAGAGCGACAATATGCGATCAAGTCATTCAAGTCTGGTGTCAAGGATGTCATGGTCGCCTCAGGTGTCGCCTCAAAGGGATTGGACTTTAACGATATCCAGCATGTCATTATTTTCACCATGCCCAAAGAGATTGAAGACTATGTACATCAAATAGGGCGAACTGGCCGTAGTGGAAAAACGGGAATCGCGACTACGTTTGTGAATATGAGCACGCCAGAGCAAACGTTATTAGACCTCAAGTACCTGTTGATGGAGGCCGGACAAAAGTATGTTGTCTTGATCCGATCTTCTGAGCTTTATTTACGTGTGGTAGGGTTCCTTCATTCTTGAGTATGATTGAAGATCCTCGGGCGGTGCGTGGTGGGTCGTTGAAGGGATGTCCTGTCTGTGGGGGGCTAGGGCATGGCATTTCAAACTGCCCAAAGCTCGAAAATGTTCAGCGTGCCCAAATCGCGTCTCATCGTACGACAGATACCGGTGGATATTAGATTTAGTGTGTAGATAACGGAGCAATTTCTTCTTAAGACCGATACCGATCATGGACATTCCCGAACCCTCGGATTATATTCTGGGATAAGTTTTGTGGCGCACTGAAGAAGGCTGGGATTCGGTTGCTACCAAGACGAAAGTTTTGAGGATTTGAACCTGGCAAATTTGAGTCACGTGAAACAATGTCTCAGCAGCCAATCATCGCAAGAGAACAAGATGGCTCGCGTATTGCGCAGCCGGCTGAAGAAGATTTGACACCAGTACCGATCACCGAGCAGGAACTTGGTGAATACCGAGAACAAGACCGTTTCCTGCCTGTATGTCCTTGGAAAGCTTATAATTGAATTATCGTCCAACTGGAACGCAGATTGCCAATGTTGCACGTATCATGAAATCCGCAGTTCCTTCAAGTGCGAAAATAGCTAAGGACGCCAAAGAATGCGTGCAAGAATGTGTCTCAGAGTTCATCTCCTTCATTACAAGTGAAGCTGCTGAAAAGTGCGTGTTGGAGAAGCGAAAGACGATTGGCGGGGAGGACATTCTCTATGCAATGACCGCACTCGGCTTCGAAAATTACTCAGAGACGCTCAAAATTCACTTGGCAAAGCTGAGGGCACAGCAGAATGCGACTGCAAGCAGTAACGGGCCAAGTCAATCGCAACCAAAGGAGATTGCTCCAAGAATAGACTCGGATTGAGGTGTGTACTTGGAATCTCTGGCAGACTCACTCAAATCTTCCAGACCTGTTGTACTTGTATGAACACCATCGGGAGGGTGAAGGTCGAATTTTAATTTATTTAGCAAAGTGTAAGTAGTTGAAACTGCATCCGATCCAACCGGGATCTAGTTAGAGGTCACGGTACCGCAAGGCACCGGTGTGGCTTTACACGCGACGACGCAACGATATCCACGACAGCGACGACCCTAACCATTTTCTGAGCTGGCTCGAACTAGAATTCACGAACTGTTACAAATGGCAACCCCTTCCGCTCTCCCAGACCTGACCCAGGTCGGTCCACCCGTCCGCAAGTCGACTACGGATACACGCAGAGAAACAATACTTAGTCTTGTCGAAATGCTGCTTCAACAACACGAGGAAGTGCAAGGTCTGTTCTTCTTTTTGTTTTACAACCACATCGACGCAGTAACCTTAGGCCTCAACCAACAGCCCATCTTCGAGGACGACAAGGATGTCCGTGAGTTTTTCCATTTTATTCGCCATTGTACCCCCTTACGTCCGCGTAGCCACCGTTGACGATCACCTTCAATTTGTCGGTTCAGAAACATTCAACAGGTTTCAAAAGTGAGTGTCCTTGAGGTGGCGTAGCAGTGCTAATTGCCATACAGGAGGATTAATTCTCTTGACAAAGAGGCAAGCTTTCCATCATCCCAATTGTTACTTCTAATCATCAAAGCAGCTTCGTAACTTTGCGAATGCCGCTCGTCAACTAGGTAGTTCTGCGGCTATTCTTTCATCAGCATTCCATCTTCGTGAGAGGTTAGCACACTTGCTGCACCTTTACCGCGAGAATGCCGTAGATCTCTTTCCTCGAAAGGTCTCCAGAACAGCTCCTCCACGAGCCGACACGAAACGAAAACGAAAAAGAAGACAAAACAAAATTCCAGCACATGTTGCTCGTCCTGTGGTGGATGAGAAACTTGATCTCGAGCACTTTCCTGAGCAGTTTGATGCTCTGGCGAAGGACGTCACCACATTTCTCAGCTGCCTCAATGAATTTCCCGAGTTCAACGATGACGGACTGAATGCCTCCATAGTGTCGTTCGAAGACGACCTTAAGGTGCCAATCTTTTTTTCTCTCTGGCATCCACTGAGCAGTCCGCTCTAGTATTGGGCTTCATGTCTCAAGGAATATCATGGTATTTGACCCACTTTGTCCGACTCTTTCTCTCTCTGATAAATGCTAGGACAATTTCGATTCCCGTCTGTGCAGCGATATTTACATGACCTTGCTTCGGAGATGGGGGAGCATCTGGATGGCATCACTTCAGCTCTTTCCATGTTCATCGAAATCGGTGAGCCATAATCCTAAACAACATTCAGGTTTGTATCATAATTCGAAACAGGCGTTCCTACTATCCGTTTTGCTCAAAAACACGGGGCAACCAATCTACTTAATCGTAAGTAAAACATCTGATATAATCTTGATTGACTAGACCTGTGTCTAGTCTCCACTGTAGCAACCTTCTTCTCAGCTGTTACAGCAACCACTCTTCAATTCTCATATGCAGAGAATCCTGGACAGCCAATTGCTGTTGCAGTCAATTGTTTCTGGTTTTCCTCTCTCGTATTCAGCATTGCTGCCGCCGTAAACTCCCTTCTAGGGCTGACCTGGAAGCAAGCCATGTAGTGCGTCTGTCCACATTCTTCTGTTACCTTTCTAAATGAACTTGAGCCGCTCGCCACAACATCGCATACCGTGGTGGGTCCTCATTTGGATAAAACGTTCGCCCCTTGTCTTCCTGGTGGCTGCCGTCGCATGCTTCTCCATAGGATTATGTTGCTTTGCTTACTCATCCTCACAGGTAAATCAAGTTTTTTCTTTCTTTTGTGGAACACATACAATGACATTTGAACCACAGAATGTTGTCACTGTGACATTGACGACTGTCTTGACCTCATTCACTAGCTTTGGCTTGTTAGCAGTGTCAGCATGGTTTGCTTCGGAACGATACACATATACACGACACAGGGGGAAGCTGTGGCTCAGCGACATCCTTATTCAGTATGAACATCAACTTCTGGACATGCCATTTGTACAGCAGATTAAAAAACTAACTCGTCCCATGCGTCTCAAGTTCCGCTATGCCCGTCAAAGTGCCGTTCGCATGAGCTCTCGAACCTTCAGCCTACTGTCCGCGACAAACAGCAGTGAGGCTGAAAAGGGTGATGACCTAGAAGCGAACACTTTACCCGTCCACACACGCGACGGCTACGGCTATGGATTATCACCAGTTTCTCGTAACACGGAGCCGTTCTCGTCTCCTGTATCTCCAGAACCAACAAGTCCTGTGACGATCGTTGCTTCCCCTGTGCCTGCAAGCGAGCCTCCCTCTCAACCTGCGTCTCCAGGCTCTCCAAGAGGAAAACAACTATGGAGGAATGCTATAAACACGCTTAAAGTACGTTCGGCTGTATCTTCTGCCATGGCCGTACCTCTCGTTCCCCATCGCCAACGTACGACATCTTCGACCGTTGCAAGCAATGGAGAGCGCAAAAAGACACTGCAGGATGAACCCGTAAAATCCGTCCTTCGTTCACGAGTCTCGGCTCTTAGTCCAAAACTGCGGTGTCTAGAGCCGACACAAGATCTGGCTGCACACCAGGCCCTAGTTCGTCATCTTCAATTCTCTCCGGATGGACGGTTTCTAGCAACATCAGGGTGAGCTTGGGTGGTCACATGCACCAAACCTGCTGACAATCTACTCTAGCTGGGACAGGACCTCGCATATATTCCGAGTCGGGGTTAAGCATGTTTTCAGTTCTCTGATTTACTCTTAGCTCTTCTATAGGTTCCATTTGTCTCGCATCGTATCCTGGCACACACAAAAAGCTTTGTTGGCCAGGTTGCGTGGTATGTGCATTAGTTTGCGACGTAAGCTTGACTTCATCGACTTGAAGGTCACCTTCAGGTAATTTGCTACTGACAAAACTTTTACGGGGTATAAAAATTTGGAATGAGGTAGGACGTTTCCAAGTGATTCTTACGTAGGCTGACTTTGTCTTTAGGACGGTGTATGCCAGAAGACCATTGACCGTTTGGCGACCGTGGAATCTGTCACTTGGTTCCCAGACAGTGAATGCACGTCTCCTGGATAGTACAGTTTAACGATATTCCTGATTATTGTTTCAGCCTTCCTATCGGTTGAAGGTAGCGACGTTGCGAAATTGGTGAGAAAGCAGATATATTTAGGATTATAAACCGATTGTCGTTAGGATCTTGCAGGAGAAGTATGGTTCGGCAGGTACTCGCAAGGCAAGGTCTTACTCTCTTTTTAGTTGTTGGGCCAATATCACTTCGGCAAAATAAAGCTCCACGATGTCGCAGTTACTCCTGATGGTCTACGTCTTCTTGGCGTCGGTCCCCTTCTTGAATCACCCACTGGGCTGCAGCCCAGCAAATCTAGAGGCGAGAAGCGCCTAGTTGGTATGTGTATTGCGTCAATTTACTTTGAAATTTGATTGTGCAGTGTACAACATGGAGACCCAACAGATAGAAAAGTGTGTTCATACCGCATATTACCAAAGTCTAACCGTTGTAAAGTCAGACACCGGTCCTCAACGACGTCCGTGACATAACTATCAGTCAAACCAATCGAAATGGCGTGGTCGCTTTGGTTAGCTATGAGAATAAGGCGTGTCGCGTTTTTGACGTCGTAGTTTGCCTGACGTTCCGAAGGCTCCTCCGCAGCTATGGAAGATGGATCTCGTCAAAGATCGTGACAATGATGCATTGTACAAAGCGAGGTTGACTTTGAGGTAGGTACACTACCTTTGTTGACGTTTTGTTTTACTTTTTTCTTCTGCTTCAGACATACTTATATGCCAAGAGTCGCTGTTGATTTTGCGGGACCTAGTTACTTTGGTGGTAAGAACGATGAACTGGTTCTCTGTGCTGGAAAAGGTGTGCATTCAACTCTTGATGAGTAGTTGTCTCAAATTTCATAGCTGGTGACATTCATATCTGGGATCAGGAATCTGGCGCGCTGCTTCATCACGTCAAGGCGCGAGCTGTTGGCGGCGACTTGACCTGCATTGCATGGAATCACGCGGCTGAGGATCCTTTTATGTTTGCGACAGGCAGTCACGATGGTGCTATTCGTATTTGGACCAGGCCAGCGGATATTGAGGACGATCCCGAAATTGTGCGAGCATCGTCACCTTTTTACATGGACGGTCTGGAGCGAACGGATAGCCCCTTTACGCAGCAGGATTTTGATGAAGGAGTGAACACGATGGAGGAATCGCAAGCGGAGAGCGGCCCTTCTGTCAGGGAGCGAGTGGTGGCGTTCGTTTCCGAGAGGTCAGGAGAAGGTGACGACGCAAGTGACGACGCAACGGATGTTTAGTTATTATAAACCTGTATGTAGTATAACGTATATGTCTGCATGAATACATGCTAATGAATTACTTGCAGGAGAACAGGATGCGAGCCTTTCTCCGAGCTCGACCATTCATTTTTTTCTGTGGTTTTAGCCTGCATAAAATCCCTCCGAAAATTTGTTGTACTTACAGAATTTGGACTAGTGCAAGTCTTGTGCAACAAGTCATATGATCATTCAAATGTACGTGTCGCAAATCTCAGATTTGTGTGTTGAACGGATTAGCCTTGTACTGCAAGAGACTGACGTAGTGCGGTGGGAGGCCCAATGGATGAATTTAAGGGTGACCGTCTCTTCTCAAAGCCCGAGGGCGATACCAAGGCATTTGTCGACTCAGGTCGACGTGGCATCCATTCACTAGTTTCCCCATCCAAGAACACGTCCGCGATATCGAGGAAGCCGGGAGACAGCCACATTTCAGGTGCAACGTACATCCTTGGCCAAAGTGCATTCGCAGAGTTACTGGACTCGGATCAACGTCGATAGCCTACGGCGGGGCAAAGCCCATCGATTCCACAGTGCCACTGCGCTTTCTTATTGAGATTTATTCTCGGTGCTGCTTTACGACTCAGCCTTCTAACCACGGTGACCAATAACACCTGTTTAACTGATAACTTGAACGAACTTGAAGTTTGTCTCTTCAAGTTTCCAGAGTATGCTCACTACCCAAATTTGCCTCCAAACAGCCACTGATTATGATACACGGCCTTTTGTTTCACAGCGGTATGCTTGTTCTTCAGAATTGTGATCCTTTTGTTCACTTGAACGTAGGCACATTTCACGAGTTGTCATCATTCCCTAAGCACAATTTGCGATTGATTCTTCCCAATCGTCGTCCGTATCATGGATCAACTCGCTGCACGAAGATGGTACCAACATTATAAAGATAGGGACAGAAGAGGCACGTTCGAAATTCTACGACAAACAAGGCGAATGCGATCTGGCAATATTGCAAACATGATACAAGAGCATGGCTTGCCAACGCACCATGTGGCTGTGATCGGCTGGTCGCTCGGAGGACTACATCTCAAGCACGCTGATTGGATCTATTCTCTGTCTCAAGAGAATTGCTTAGTAGATAGCACGCTTTGCTTTATCATGCTATGTTTCTCGGAAGGAAAGTAACGTGTCATAGATGCCGCTCATCATTTGGTCAGGACACCTTACACTGATCCAAACTTGCCAATTTGGCTTCTGAAAAAAGTTCCTTGAATGGTTCTGCCTCCTCTCTAATCCGATCGCCTGCTCAGCTTACCGAATGCACTCGAGTTTTCCCGATTACTCATGTCGAACACATGAACGCTATGGAAAAAGGTGGTCTGACGGGTGTTGTATACCATTTTGATGGAAAGGGCTCTCTTCAGCACTCTACTCCGTGAAGCCTGGAGAGGAGCGTCGGTTTATTCAGACTGCTTGGCCTAGTATTTGCGCCGGGAGGAACTGTCCAAATCGGGAAAATATTTCAAGGAGCTAATCATTCTGTGAGCTGGAATGATGTGCATTTTAGTTGCTCATATATTTTGTAAGGTATGCAGGGTGATCCCAAATTGCTGATCGAGATTGTCAAATCCTGTATCCGGAGATAGTCGACTTAATGTGGATCAACATGTTTATTTCACGCGAGACGCGTGCGACTACCGACTTGAAACCCTGATCGTCATCACGATACATCCCAGCGCATAAAGTTTCCAGGGATGATAGTCGTTGCTCACTTGAAACGAAGGTACCTTTCATTCACAAAATATCGATGGCTGCTAAGCTATGCATAACTGGTGATTCATTCGCCAACTCCGAGTCTATCCTGGGTCGACTTTCTACGACCAAGATAAACACCTCAGACCTAATACCTGGCTGCTGAATATGATTCGAAACATGATTTGCATCCTGTCGCTATGACTAGAACTCACTGGATGATTGCTTTCTGAGAGCAGTTTGAGCGCATGTAGCCACCTTGGTAGGGTAGGTCATCGGTAACTTGTTAATACTCTGCTACTGGCGCGTATGTCCTCTCACGTATTATGGACCAGAGGTCGGACGCCTCTTTTTGACGAAAGCTCCGAGCTCTGATGGCGGGATCTCTGCTTTTATTGCATGGATTTGCAATTACTACCTTCATTTCGGGTCGGAATACCACTCGGCTGGTCAAGAAGCTGCGGTATCTCTGTCCCTTACATTCTAAAAAAAATTGTTCTAGGAGCTGTTGCCGCTGTGCCGCATTGTAAATCAACGCATATCTCTCGCTGAGGTGATACTTTCCACGAGTCAAGACCGTATCGATCTCATCCGTCTTTCTTCCGAAAGTGGGCAGTCTTCAGTTCTATCTTTGCCAGACTTGGGAATTATTTGAACGTATTGGCATTGAATATCCTTCAAACCTACTGCTTTTACACCTTGGATTGGCCCCCGGGCCGGCTGTTTGGTCCATGAGGCGGGCAGTTTGGTGTACTATAATAATAGAATTATGGATGTACATATTTCTGTATAGACAGTGCTTTTCGCCAACTCTTAGTGCTGAGGTGCAGTAGAGCAATGTGGAGACGGCGTATAATGCGCGGTGATAGCCGAACGACCCAAAGTTACTGAGCTACTCTTAATGGCTAGCCATGCTGCAGAATACATCGGCCGCCTGGCGAAATGGCATCGCGTCTGACTACGAACAACAGGGATCGAACCGACGGTCACGTGACATCAGGAGATTGCAGGTTCGACCCCTGCGGTGGTCATTTTATCGTTTTAATTCGTCTCTGCATCAAAGGAACTGTGTTTCGAGGGAAACCTGGCTAAATTTGGTTATATATAGCAGCTGGTCGGTTAGTCAATGGCTGCCTGGTGAAATGGTATTGTGTCTGACTATGAGTGAGTTGATCAGAAGATCTGCAGGTTTGAATCCTGCAGTGGTCATCTTTTGCTCCTGAGTCTTTCAGCAGCAAGACACAGCCCTGGTTCATGACTATCAAGCAAACTAAAATGTTTACAAAAGTATCCTATATTAATTTGAATTAACACTCCATACAAAATTAGATATATAAATCATAAGGTAGTCATCATCCACCGCATCAGGAAAACACTTGGCACTATATGATGCTACATAGTTCTGGGTAGGGGGATGTAGTGCTGTAGCAGTCTTAGCTACTTCCCCACTACACCAGTTTGGGTAGTAACGGGGTTGCTTGCTTATTCTAGATAGTGCTACACAGCATGCTGTAGTAGCCTGTAGTCATGCTTAAAATCATGCTGTCCACCATTATTTTTCTTCTGTAGTGACTTGTAGATCCCTTAGACACCTGTAGTAGTATGTAGAAACTATAGTTATATTCAATAATTACTGCATGCACAATATATTACTGTGAAAAACATCGGAACCTGCCAAGTCACTGCCCATCCCAAAAAGAGGAATAAATCATCCATCACAGTCTGTCAAACACCCTGGACACGATGCTAGACAGGAATATTGTCAGTCTCTAGATATTAGCAAGCAGAAGGGACTCACAACGAGGGTATGTCAGCCGGTGGCAGTGGAGATATCAGCTGGTGAGCGCAGGGTCCTGGCTCAGCAACTGATTTGGAAGATTTCGATTGAGAGGGAGCCAGTTTGATGATAGTCTTTGAAGGTTTTGATGGTGGTGGTGGTGGAGGCATCGCGTTGTTACACTCTCATGAATCAGAAGAAGAGTGTGTTGCTTTTGGCCATCAAGATTTCACTGGCAGGTTGGGGTCAGTAGTCGGGACCTAACAGTTAGCCGACTGTGTTGATTGTTGGCTAGACTTGGTGGGAGGAGCTGGACAATTGAAAGTCAGATTACGGACAAGATTGAGCTTTTTTGGTGGCTGTTTGTGAGGAGGGGGAGCAGGGAGAGGAGCCTGCTTTCTGATGTCGAGATATTTCTTCATTGTTGGCGTCAGAAGGTCCATAAATCTGACAAAAATGTTCAGTATAATAGAAGAAGCGGCACAAAATGTCAATGGATGGTTCGAGAGATGTCACTCTGAATAAATGACTGCATAGAACAATATAGTAGTTAGCCATAGTTGGAGCATGGAAGAAAGGCTTACCTTGAGTACTTACAATGGAGAGTTGCAATGGACATGATGGTTGATGGAAGAAAAGCTGTGTGACTGTGATCAACAGAAAATTCAATATTGCGTGATTATGCTTTAGGGCAGGTTAGCAAGACTTCAGGAGGGAAGATGAATGAGAAGTTTAACTGTTTGGATTGTGCATTGGACATAGTAGACATCCATAGATCTTTAGAGCTCTATAGTTGTGCTAGCAATCTCTAGTAGTGTTTGCCAGGGCTCGGCTCAAGCCTGAAGCCGAGCTGAGCCAGGCCCTGAAAAGCCGAGCCTAAGCCAAGCCTAACATCAC